>JAYMFT010194901.1:0-25664 GCA_038088735.1 Panulirus argus
AGAGGTTACTAGAGAGACCACGAATGTTGGTATAGTGAATAGAAAAAGAGGAAGGTCTCACAGAGAAGGGAGAGTCACAATCTCAATCTTTCCTTTTACCCACAGTATTCTTGATCCATTCCATCCAAGCTCTGTAACACCCTCCCATACTCTTGGTGATAGCACAATTGCACATCCTTCTTTTCCTATCCCCAAATAATTTTCACTCATTCCCATCTATATCACACCTCTTTCCATGCCGTTCCATAACTTTCATTCATCATTTCCCTTTTCACTCCACACACCCTGCCCAAGGATATGGGTTTCCCCAATCCTTAACACATCCATGCTACAACTTTTAAACCTCTCCACAAACTCTTTCCTTTTATTCTTCCTAGTCATTCCATTCACATTCAGCACCATCACCCTGAATTCTTAAACTTATGTATGCTTTGTGCATTTACCATGCCATTCATTCACCACTCTTAAACTATGAAAGTACTTCTTTACATCATTTTAAACAAGTTTCTTACTTCCTTTCATGTCATGGCCTCTGGTTGCTCTATCGCTACATCTCTCAAAGAACTGTTTATATCATCAATCTGTTTTACAGTCTCAAAATCTCAAAGGTTGTGATCAGGTTGCCCCTCACTCTTCTCTCTTCCAAGGTATGCATATCTAAATCCCTTAACCTTTCCCTATAACTTAGCTCTTAATTTTGTTACAGTTGCTGACTAAAGTCTTAAAGGTCCATTGGCAAGCTCACGGCTCTCGTATTCGAATCATGATCATATCAGAACTGCCATGAATCTCGAGCCTGTGATTCATAGTTGGTGAACCTAGGTGCCTCACTCTGGTAACGGAGCTGTTCTGGCGAGATTGGATGTAACAACTACAGATTTATCAGTGCTACCTCACACAACCAAGCTGCATCCCATGTGCTGTGGAGCTCCTTTTAAAGATTATGCCCCTGATTGTCCTCAGTTATTAGTTGAGCAGGCCAAACTGTTGTTAATAGGTTCTTGTTGCTCATATGTCATCAGGACCTGGTGGGTCCGTCATAACTAAACAATGCTGTGTTCTAAGGTTTTTGTCATTTTTCAGTGATTTATTCCAATATTTTGCCAACTCCACCCTGGTTTTAATGCATTCTGAGTGGGTTAAGTTAGGTGTTTTGGGTTAGATCAGGATATATATTTGACTTACCGGAATCATGCAAATATGTGGCAGTCGTCCAGAGTAGATCTCTTTCACATTCTATGGCGAGTGGTGAAGTTTCACTTACATGTTCTTCTATACTAAAGTGTATAAATATTGTCAAGAATCATGAGATGTTGCAGTGAAATTCAGGATTATACAGTTCTCTTACTGTAAAGTGGCCATATATTCATATATATGATCAATATAAGAATAAGCTACTTGAAATCAAACTTAACCAAACTCTAAGTTTATTCATGTTTTTTTAAATGGTGATTATCCATCATGACTAGTAAAATTAATAAAGTGACAAGGTGGCCAGGTGTGATGACTCACTAACATGGCAGAGGTCTGCACCCTAGTGAGTGCCCTCGTAGTTCTAACGTAACATGCATCTACAAAATTATGGGCAAGAATATTGCGAATATAAATTCTCACAGGTAAGAATGCTGCTGAGATAACTCATTGTAGGTGAGATTAACGCTGAGAACATCTCTCTTAGGTGAGAATATTGCTGAGAACATCCTTCTTAGGTGAGACTTTTACTGAACTAAATATAACACTTTAAGCTTCCTGTCAATTTTCAGAAATACTGACAGCTGTAGATGTATGCTACTTTTGTTAGCTCATATGTTTCCAAATTACTGAAGTTACTTAACATTAAATTGACATAAAATTCAGCTCTCCTCAACTGGAAATGTTTTGCGTGCACAACTCTGTCCTTGCGTGTGAGTGTCAGTTAGAGTGTGGCAGATCTCTATACTAAATGACTTAGGCAGGAACCATACTTGGTAGGCCTATACATCTTGGGGGAGGGGGTCACTCTGATCTATGAAAACAGGTCACGCTACAGCTCTCAGATAATTTTCTCAGCTGCCTGCCGCACAGGAAGAAATGTCACTTAGCCTTTAAAAGTTCTGCCGCAGACAAACATGTAGTCATAACACACTTGTTTGGATACTGTTTGCCTAATAATGCACACAAGAAACATTTCAAGGTGATGGGTGGTAGATTTCCTTGAAAGTTATGCTGAGCTCATAACACATTCAGGAGAGTTATGAAAAACAGCACATAACATCTACAACAATTCGTATTGCTAACACTTGACAGGAAGCTTAGGTGTTATAATATGTGGGCAGCAGTTTCACCTATGGGAGCAGAAGATGCATTCTTGAAAGTGCACCTGACGAAGAAGTGTCACATCTCTGGTCTTCAAGGGAAAGAGGATAAGTGAAAGCATCACGTGACCCTACTCTCGTGTTCCCAATATCATGCTGATTATTCAAGAGTTGTTAAGTGTTTCTTACTAATGTGTGTAATTAGCTACTATGCTTAATTATAACAATTTGCCCTATCATTGCATTAAATAAGTTAATTACACCATTTCAAAATATATTTCCTTATTCCCTCTCCAGAGATGGTTGCTAATGCTTTTGTTATAATCACCAGCTGGGACTGCATGATTGGAATGTGGGAGTTGGGACACCAATGGCCAGAACTGCTGCTGAAATAGCCTTCTTAGAGAGCAGTGTACGGCAGTGGATAAGATGGTAGGAGGAGAGCTCGGTTTGGACAAGACTATGAAATGGATGAATCCAGTGCATGACGCTTGAGGAGGATTAATGGATGGTGCAGGTAGTGTGGGAGGGACCCATAATGTCTGATGTCCACCTGACCCATCAACCACAGCACTACCAAACGCCATCTCCAGGAACAAAACCTACGCTCCCCCATTCCAGCTAAGAAAGAGAAACTGAACCAAGTACAGAGGGAACCATGTCTTGGATATACCCTGCAGCATTTATGACTGGGAAAAGATTACTGGGGAGAAGTAAGCTTTATGGGTGAAAAAGTGCTTTCCTCTGTTGAGGCAGGTTCAAGGCTGTTCTGGCGCCCTTGCAATATCCATTACAATTCTGGAAATATCTCCGAGCTTCAACGCAGTGGTGCCGTGCAAGTGTCATTTTAGAATGAATATGGAAAAATGGGTCTGACAAGCAGGAAGAAATTGAAGTTCTCTCTAACAGCTAGCCATACACTGAAAATCAGAGGATGTTCCTTCTGTTCATGTCATGGCCAACCTAGAGCCAAATGTCATCAAACTCATGAAGGATAAGTGCTCAATACATATGAGTTAAGCAGTGTGTGAGCAATTTAGAGTGAAAAATTGTAGGCAATTATGTGCCAGGAATGGAACATGAGTGATATTAAAAACCAACAAGGCTTCATGGACAATGCAGTTGAGGTATGCAACAGCCTTTGTTGCCACCTGTCTGCAGATACCTCATCCAATCTGTTCCCATAGGGATTCAGGTGGTTTACAATGCCAATGGAGGATGGACATCACATTAAATGTAATCAAGGCTAATCTATCATGTTACTGCAATAAACTAATGTTCATGCTCTTCCTAAATGTTTATCCTAATTACACAACACCATCAGTCTCTCAGTATAGAATTACTGAAAATAGTGTAATGGATTCTTTTAATACTTATCTATAAGGAATATAAACCTACCCTCCAATGTTTAGTCTCAATTTTGAGAAACCTTTAAAATTCTAGGTGAAGCATTATCGGCTACCCAGTTCTGTGTTGTTGTGCAAGGGAAACATAAAGTCTATTACATATGAATAGTGTACGTAAAAAATTGGCCTAGCTCAAGTTGACCTAACCCTAAACAGCTATTTCATTATATGACACTCACAAGAAGAGGGATGCCAGGTTCTGCATCAAGGTATTCAGTCGCTAAGATTCTTGAATTTGCAACACCATCCTAATCAAATTGAAAAACTATGGTGACACATCACACACCCCTGCCAATGACCAATCTTCACTTGGAACCATTCACTATCCTCTCTTTCTAGTTGAACACATGCCTTATACCCTTGATAAAAACTTCTCTGCTTTTAGTAGTTTTCCTCCCACACTGTAATTTCTTACGACATTCCACAAGGCATCTACATCAATCTTATCATATGCTTTCTCCAAGTCCACAAATGCCACATACAAATGCATCTCGTTCTCTTTGTATTTTTCATACAAAATCCTTAAAGCAAACACTTGCTCCACACATCCTCTATCAATTCTGAAACCATACTGCTCCTCCCCAATCTAATGCTCTGTACATGCTTTCACTCTCGCAATCAAAATCTTCACATACAACTTACCAAGTATACTCAATTAATCAGTGCAGTTTGAACAATCACCTTTTTCCCCCTTGCATTTATACAATGGCACTATAAATGCATTCTGCTAACCCTTAGACACCCCACCATGATCCTTACAAAACATTGAAAATGCTTACCAACCAATAAACACAGTCACCCCCTTTCTTAATATATTCAACTGCAACACTTTGCCACATTTCATCTTTTTTCACGTTGAAGGCTCCAGTCATGGACAAAAGTCCATATCAAGGCCAGGTCTTAATTGAAATATAGAGAGATTTATGAAATGGAAAAAAAAAAAAGAAAATGGAAAGTACTTACAAAGTTTGGAGGAAGTGAAAAATCTGTCTTTTGAAATGTACCTGGTCATAGTTATTGGGAAAAACATGATCAGTAGAGCATTCCAAAGCTTCAACCTGTAGGGAAAGAAACAGGTATCAAAACGGCCGATGGCCACACAATAATCATGTGACACAGCAACTTGCCAAGTACTGCATAGTCTAGTTAGTGGTGGGGACACAAGCAGCCAGCTCTCTGGGGCAAAAACCAAAATAATACCTACAGAGGAGGGAAAGTGAACCAACATTGCGGCATAGGGCAAGGGGATCAAGTTTGGAAGTTAGCCTAGGACAGCTTATAAGATGGATTGCTTTCTACTCAACTCTGTCAAGAAAGCATACAGACCTAGAACCACCCTAAATGTGAGAGCAGTACCCCATTTAAGGAGCAACTGTTCAAAAGAAAAGTTTTGACATCTAAACAGGACACCCAGTTTCTTATTGGCAGACTTAGCTATTCCTGTAATGTGGGGTGTCCAAGAAAGAGTGGATGTTACATTAATATTCAGTATGTTCATTGAGTCAAGAGGTGGAATTACAGAGCCATCAAAGGAAAGACAAGGGTTGTGAGGAGATTTTGATAGAGATGGGTAGAAATTGGGTCTTGGAGGAATTAGACAACAAGATTTTGTGCACCTCACTGAGATATCCTCTGTCAGGACAAGATGCAGATCGAGTGAGAGAAGACGGAGCAGAATTGAAGGATGTGGACGAATGCAGTGATGAGTTGTCAGCATAGGAGTACATTGGATCATTTGTGGAGGAGAGGAAATTGTTGAAAAAAGGGAGAAAATGTGTAGGGGACAGGAGAGAACCTTAGGGACACCACTGGTGATGGAGGAAGGGGGGGAAGCTGATCCACTAACAACTACAGAGATAGATCGGCTAGACAGAAAGCTAGATATGAATGAGCAAGGTGAGGAAGGGAAGCCAACAGAGAGGAGCTTAGAGATGAGACCCCGGTGCCACACCCTGTCAAAAGCCTTAGATATATCAAAGTGCAACTACAAATGACTCCAAAAAAAATTTTCAGGGATGATGACCAGACATCAGTAAGATAGGAAAGAATATCACCAGTGGATCTCACCTTACGGAAGCCATCTGGTGATCACAGAGAAGACTGTGATATTCAAGGTGTTTGAAGATATGGGAGTTGAGGAGGGATTCAGCAACTTTGGAAAAGGTAGATGTTAGTGCAACAGGATGATAGTTAGAGGGGTCAGAACAGTCACCCTCCTTAGGGATGGGATGTATTAATGCATGCTTCCAAGGAGAAGGAAAAGTTCTGGTATTTAAACAGAAATGGTAAAGATGAGCAAGCAAAGGTGCAAGTTAAGAGGCACACGCTTTCAGTACACAGGGATGGATGCCATCAGGACCATAATCCTTGATTGTGTCTAGAGAAAGAAGCACTTTTCAGACAGTCACAAAAGAGATTACAGGGAGAGGCATAGGATTAGCAAGAGGAGCATCTGGGGTGAAGGAATGTTACAGTCATCTAGGTGGAGTTAGAGGAGAAACAGGAACCAAAGAGAGTTGCTTTGTCTATGGCAGAGACAGCAATAGTACCATCAAAACAGAGAAGTAAAGGAAAGGCAGAGTGACAGAAGTTGTTAAAGATGCCCTTAGCTACAGACCAGAAAGATCTATCAGTGGATGACGAGAAAAGGTTATCACACTTGTTTTGAATAAAGAAACACTTTGCCTCACAGATAACATGCTTGCAGTGATTATGAGCAGTGATAAAAGCTGAATGGCAGCCACAGGAAGGAGAGTTTTTCCAAGCCTATTATGCTCGATCCCTTGCCTGAATGGCCTCAGAACAGGAACGGTTGAACCATGGGCTGGATGTAGAGGTCGTCTTGGAAAAAGAAGGGATAAATGCTTCCATTCCCGCAAAAATAACCTTTGCAATGCATTTTGGCTGAGACAGAAGCATCACCACATAAGAGAGTAATTCACCAAAGGAAAGTCAGAAAAGAAGTTACGGAAGTTATGCCAATCAGTTTTGTTGAGGTGCCAGTATTTAAGCTTAAAAGGGGCTGCTGGAGGGGGATGTGCAGTTAGAATAGAAACATTTATGAGAGTGTGATTAGATAAACCAACTGGGGGAGATATTGTATACTTACAGCAGGATGGACTACAGGTGAAAAACAAATCCAGAATATTAGGAGTGGTCATGGTGGCCAGGAATTTGGGTAGGATGGGAGAAAGTTTGCTCCAAATCATTGAGAATGGAGCATGCGAGGGTCTCAATCCCTCAAGCACCCATGTGGGTGGAATTCAACCAATTTCTATTGTGAACGTTGAAATCCTAGAGGTAGAGGATCTCGGCTTGTGGGTGAGAGGATGTCACAATCTCATAGCAGGAGTGTAGATAGTCAAAGAAGGAAATAGAATTTCTAGTATTAGGAGAGATATAGGCAAAACAGAGGAAAAGTGTGGTAGTAGGGAGACAGACCTTGAGCCACATAACATCAAAGTTTGAGGGTTCAAGGTCCTTGAGGCATGCCTACAGGTGTGTTGATACTGGCATAAGCACAAACATCACCTTTGAACCGGAATCGTGAATGGAGGTTACAATTACATATGAAAAAGGGACTAGTGAGAACATCATTAGACTACTGTCTCTCAGAGAAAAGTATGATATTAGGAGAGGTACGAGACAGATGGTGCTTAACTCAGGAGAGGTTACTAGAGAGACTATGAATGTTGGTATAGTTAATAGAAAAAGAGGAAGGTCTAACAGAGAGGGAAAGGTCATGAGAGGGCCCAGTACTACTACTGCCAGAGCCCTCCCTCTCATTGGCTTTCACCACCTCTTCTCTCTTCACTGAACCACTCTCCACAACTCTCTCACTTCACATACCACCCAGACCCAAAACCCTACATCTGCCATTGCCATAAAACACATTCATCAGTTCTTCAAAATACTCACTCCATCACCTTACTTCATCATTAGCTATAATCACTTCCACTTTTGCCCCCTTCATTGATGTTCCCATTTGTTCTCTTGTTTTTCTCATATTATGGACCTCCTTCCAAAACACCCTCCTATTCTCCCTGAAGTTCACCGATACTTGCTGTCCCCAACTCTCTTTTGCCCTCTTTGTCAAACCCTGTATCTTCCTCTTGACCTCCTCCTGCTTTCTCTTAAACATTCCCCAATCATTTGTACTCCTTTCCAATAAGTACAACCTAAATGCCTCTCTTTTCTCTTTCACTGACAACTTTACTTCTAAATCACACCACTCACTACAGCTTGTAATCTGCCTACCTCCTACCTTTTCTTTGTCACATGCATCTCTTGCACATGCCAGCATCATTTCCCTAAATACGACCCATTTTTCACCCATTCCCCTTGCTTCATTTACTCTCACCCTTTACCATTCTACACCCAATCCCTCCTGGTATTTCGTAACACAAGTCTCTTTTCCAAGCTCACTTATTCTGACAAAAGTTTTCTCAGTGACAGTTTCCTCTTTTCTGAAAATTTCTACAAATCTTGACCCTCACTTCCACATCCCACCAGCTTGGGACATTTACATCCAAAAGTTTCTCTTTTACATAGCTATCAATTAACATGTAATCCAATAATGCTTGCTTACTATCTCTATGACTTACATACTTGTGTATGACCTTTTTGAACCAGATATTCCCAATCATCTGTCCTTTTTCCACACACAACTCCACAAGCTGTTCACCGTTTCCATTCATAACACGACATACCTGATGCCCCCAATTATACTCTCAACTGCCACATTACCTACCTTTGCATTCAATCACCCATTACTAAAATCCAATTTCTTACAACAAAACTGCTGATACGCTCACTCAACTGCTCCAAAACACTTGCCTCTCATGATCTTTGTTCTAATGGTCAAGTGCACGAGCACTAATAACCACCCATTTCTCACTATCATTCTCTATCTATACCCACATTAAAGTAGAGTTTACTTCCTTACACCCTATAACACATTCCCACAATTCATTACTTGGGAGTACTGGTACTCCTTCCTTAGCTCTTGTCCTCTCATCAACCCTTGACTTTACTCCTATGACTATTTCAAACCATTCTTCCACTTTACCCTTAAGCTTTGTTTCACTCAGAGCCAGAACATCCAGATTTCTTTCCTCAAACATACTACCAGTCTCTCCTCTCTTCTCATCTTGGTTACATCCACACTTTATTTAGAAACCCCAGCCTGAGCCTTTGAAGAGGATGTGCATTCCCTGCTTGGCTCCTTCTGTTCCTTTTTCAGAAACTGAAATACAAAAAGGGGAGGGAATTTCCAGTCCCCGCTCCTGCCCTCTTTACTTGCTTTCTGCAATACAGGGAATACAGAGGTAGAATTCTTTCACCCTTACACAAGGGATAACCTACCACAAGGATATTCTTTATTTAATTTTCACCCTTACCCAAGGGATAACCTACCACAAGGATATTCTTTATTTAATTTACTAGTGAATAAACATACTTCAGGAAAACAACAGGCTCATAGGCAAGGAGGAGGCAGTGCTCCTCAAAGGGATGCAGTGCTCCTCAAAGGGAAGCAAAAGTGGCACACACCACTCCACAGGCAGTGAGTGTGATGACTGAAGCATGAGTCAACTTGTACTGTAATATATGAATAATGTGGTAAGAAGAAATGGTTACACTAGTGTTTACAAAACAGCCTATGGTTATCTTGAAAAGCTTTCCAATGATTTTATTGTAATGTTATTGGAATAATGCTTATTTAATTTATTAATGGCAGGAATATACTTCAGGAAAACAAAAGGCCTACAGCTAGGGAGGAAGCAGTGTTCCAGGGCGTGAAGCAAAAGTGGCATGCAGCGCTCCGCAGACAGCAAGTTGTGCAAAATAAACTGTATTTCAGCTTCTGTTCAATACCTGTATTATCATTTTGTTCTTGCATAAATCACACTGTGATGAAATCAGCATTCCAAAATTGTCACTGATAAAAATTTTGAGGTTCTGGTTGATGACCTGGCACCAATGAGACCACCAGCAGACAATTTAACATTTTGCTTACCAGACACTCTATCCCATTTCCTTGGAGACATTTTGCATTTTCACCAAAATACAGGTAAGACATGGGCACTGTTTCATTCATATTGGTAATACAGATGTGTAACTATAACTGCATTTGACAGGGAAATCCGTTGAATATAACTCACCACCCCAATAAATCCTGGATAAGGGCCCATAATGTACTGAATACAAACTTTTCATTGGATATAATTTGCTTACAATAGGAATGGTTTATTCTTGCTCTGCCTAAGTATTATTGTTTGAGAAGTAAGCATCTCTTTCTCAGTCACTTCAGCACTCTTGGGCCTCTAAAACAGAGGTCAACTGTTATGCTGTATGAGATATATGATAAATGACGGTTAATGGTTACTTGAGATCATTAATTACTCAAGTATATACAGTAGTTCCATTGTTTGTAAGCATAAGTGATCATTCGTAAGCTGGATGGGGAAATTATGTATCATTCTTTTAGCCTGCATGATATGTATTCATTCATGAGTCATGTTTGTAACATGGGGACTCCTAATACAGTGCCTATTTGGAAGGTCCCCATTACAAGATGCTCTGCCATACATCATTTCGTAAGTATTATGTCAATTTATCAGGTAAACTATACCGCTATTCATCAAACAGTTTCTCATTAATGTCATTTTCCAATGGAAGCAAAGGGGGACTGACATAACCTAAACCTCCAAAATGGCTGGGTGCTTCCTCTCACTTCCGAGTGTAAACAACATAGTGGATGTGTTGCAAGTGATACATGCTCCAGTATTATGTCATATTATACCTATGTTATCTTACTACCATGCTCTAATGCCAGGGGAAAGTCATATAGTGTTCACAAGAGGCAATGTAGTAGTACTACTCTCAACATAAAAGTTGATGTAATAAAGCACAGTAGGAATGGAAAACAGGCCACTGATATTGTGGGTCTTCTTGGCTTACCTCCGAATCCTGTGTATGCCACTGTCAAGAACATCAATGAGGTTGTTGTGAAAGTGAATATTATGACACGGTATTCGATGATGAAGATCATCCAGCAGGACAAACCATGCTATGGAGACAATGGAAAGGATGCTAGCTGCTTGTCTGAATGATCTACATTCTTTAAAATCTTTTTATTGTTTGTGTGTTACACATATACATTTGTTATGGGTTTTATGTACATGCATAAGAATTAGGTGGTGCTGGAAAAATGTCTAGAACAATTCTCAAGTTAATTACTGTATTCTTTATTGGGAATAATTCCCTGTTATTTGTCATTTCATTGTAAGTCGTATTTCTTGGGATGTAACACTGACATATACTGAGAATCCACTGTGCACGTAACTATACATATACAGGTTGCCAATAAAAAATCCAGCAACCTTGGAACCTCATGGCTGCCAGATTTTCGATTTTTCCAGAAAATTGATTGATTGCCTGTTGACTCTAAATATGTAATGTAACAGAAAATGACTACAGTACTCTTAAGAAAGAAAATTAAACACTAAATGAAAAGCAAATGAACTTTTAATGTTGAACAACTGTATACAATAGTTTGGGTGCAGTAAAATTATATAGTACTCTACTGGACACATGCTGGACTTACAGCACAATTCTGAAGAATTTTCAAATAGTACTGTACACAGTAGAAAAAGTTAAATATAGGTAACAGGTGGTTGTCAGGATCATCATCATCATCACTAACTGCTCACCATGCAGGTACAGACCACACTGAGATTCCTGCTAGAAAACTGATGGAACCAGAATAACAATTGCCAGATTTTTGACTGGCAACCTGTATTTACATATTTTCACTATTTTTTATGTATTTTTGTACTGTCTATGTGTATAGGATATCAAGAAATATTGTTGTACCTATAGAGAAACATAACAGTCTTTAATGTTTTGTCTTACTGTTCAAGAGTTATTTCTCTTTAAAATAAATGATAAATATAACAATAAGATAATAATGTAGGTTTTGAAATTCATGACACCTATTCTCTCTGAGGTGGTGTCTTATGAGCAAAGGAAATAACTCACTGAGATAATCAGGGTTTGGATCCTTCTGAACCCCTAAAAATTGGTATGGAAGCTCTCTTAAGTTTACCATCTTTGGTTATAACAACTACAACTGAAAACATATTTGCAACTGATGATCTGGGATACTTTAGCCAATAAGTCCACTTATCCATTTGTCATGAAGCCAATCCTAGGTGGGTCACCTATGGTGCAGAGAAAGAGTTTTCTAAAGAAAAGGTGGGGAAGGTTGGACAGGGCAAGAAAACAGGAAAAAATTGCTAGAGAAAAACCAGAGAAAAGGTTTTTCAAATTTCAAATCATACATTTCTCTTCCTCCAATGTCACATGACCAATCAAAAGCATAACACAATTAAGGAGGAGGGTTAGAGATAAAGCTTTTTTGACAAAAAACTTCACCACTAAATCAATCTACCTTCACTAGTGAATGGAAGAAAACTGGGAGGAGCACCATGTCTAAACTGAGGTACCATATTATGAAGGAGGGAGACAATGTAAAAGGCCTTTTCTTTTGTCATCCAAAGACAGGTTTCTGAGGAAGGATAAAGTTGAGGCTTCTTCCTTACATCATGTGCTCTAGTACAAAACCCAGGTTTAGCCAGATGACAACTGAAATGTATGGATTTCTCTTACCCCATTTGAGCTCATCATGAACAAGAAAATTTTTGTGTCTGGACATTTTGTTTGATTCACAAACTTTACTTCCAAAGCCTAAGGCTATAAAGAAAGAAGTATTCTTATAAAATGATACTAAGGAGATAAAATGTCAAAAAACTAATAGACTGTAATAGGTCTATGACTTATGGAAGTTCCTACTTGGGTTGAAGGGGTCTCTTCTGAAGGAAGGATAGAAGCAGTTTATCCCAAATGGTCCTGAAATTAAAAGAAAAAAAAATCTTAAATCCATAGAAAGGGGTTCTTGAAGGACACCCATAAAAGGCAATAGTGTTACTAGCCAAGTACTTGTCATGATGAACAGGCCAGAAAGCAAAAGTTAAACATGAGGCTTTCACAATTTCTGGGTCAGTAGCATCTTTCAGGAAAGTCAAATTTTATGTCAGAGGTCTAAACTTCTACATGCAAACTCAGGAGTCCAGGATTTTGAGTTTGGGGTCGTACAACAAAGCCAAGGTGACCTACAAGTACCAGAGAAATCAAGTGATGTGAACAGCAAAGCTGAAGGAGCCTTTGCAGTGGGGTTGCTTTTTCCCAACTGGAGGCCAACAACACTACAAACCCTGAAGAGTTAGCTTTAGAAGTGGACCCAGAAGATAAACTGCAGGAATGCAATTAATCTGGTTTCAAAGGTTCCAATCCAGGGAAAAACTGTCTGCTGCCAATGCCCTTACATCTAAAATTGGAGCCACTTGAAAGCCTCATTTCCTAATTGACATCTCTGTCACCATGGGACTAGAACCTAAAAAAGCATCTGCCCAAACACTGCATACTCCACTTACATAAGAGGCATGGAGAAAAAGATTCTTGGATATTGCCAGGCATAGAAACCTACTGGTTAATTCTATTAGAGGCAGAAATTTGCAAGAGCCTCTGTTTTTCAGACATTCGACAGTCACAGCTTATCTATATGGAAAAAGATATTCAGAAGCTGGGTTTCTGAAGACTCCTATACCAGATTTGATGTCTGTCCAAGCCTTTAGAATGATTGCAGGTCTCCAAAGTATGGTCTAGAGATTCTTTAACACTGGTCCACCACACTAAGGGCTTTATAATTTTCTGGAAGAAAGGTTTTTGATATCTCAGCTTGCTGAAAGAGAGAAGTGTTTTCCAACAAGGAAATCTTTTAGGCATGCATCCTCACCAAATCATTGCACATGGCTACCAAAACTTTCCCAGAATTCACTCCAGGCTACATCACGACACTAAGGTCTGGAATTCTATGGTAGTCACAAAGTCTGTGTAATCTCAGGCTTTGTCCCCTTGGAGACAGAGTCTATCTGAGTATACCACTCAATGCTCAACCATGTAAAAATTTGACTGGGAATTGAACAAAATTGTTCTAATTGATGATAAAGCCTGGATTTTGAAAAGTCTCCGTGGCTGATGCCCTAGTATGAACATTCCCTTTTAAAGGTGACATCACCAGAAAATTGTCAAAACAAATGATTGGGGTAAAAAAAAAATTGGGAGGCGACTAAAGGGGGCAGGAGCCAGGGCCTGGAAACCTTCCCCTTTTTATATTTCAATTTTTAAAAAAGAATCAGAAGGAGTCAAGTGGGGAGTGCCCATCCTCCTTGAAGGCTCAGACTTGGGTGTCTAAATGTATGTGGATGTAACCAAGATGAGAAGAAAGGGGAGATAGGAGAGAAACCTGGATGTTCTGGCTCTGAGTGAAACAAAGCTCAAGGGTAAAGGGGAAGAATGGTTTGGAAATGTCTTGGGAGTGAAGTCAGGGTTTGGTGAGAGGGCAAGAGCTAAGAAAGGAGTAGCAATACTCCTGAAGTGGGAGAGTGTAATATAGTATAAGGAAGTAAATTCCAGATTGATGTGGGTAAAACTGAAAGTGGATGGTAAGAGATGGTTGATTATTGGTGCTTATGCACTTGGTCATGAGAAAAAGATCTTGAGAGGTGTGTGTTTTGGGAGCAGCTGAGTGAGTGTGTCACCAGTTTTGGTGCACGAGACCGGGTATTAGTGTCGGATGATTTAAATGCAAAGGTTATAATTGGTGCAAATGGGGTATTCAGTGTTATGAATGGAAATGGTGAAGAGCACGTGGATTTGTGTACTGGTTAAAAAAAGAGAGAGATTCGCAAGTATACATATGTGAGTAGAAGAGATGGTCATCGGACATCATTAGTTTATGTATTAATTGAAAGGCGTGTAAGAGAGAGACTTTTGGATGTAAATGTGCTGAGAGGGGTAGCTGGTGGGATGTCTGATCACTATCTTGTGGAGGCAAAGGTGGAGATTTATACAGGTTTCCAAAAAGAAGAAAGAATGTCAGGGATAAGAGAGTGGTGAGAGTGAGCTTTGAAAGGAGACTTGTGTAATGAAATATCAGGAGAGACTGAGTGTAGAACGGCAAAAGGTGAGAGCAACTGATGTGAGGGGAGTGGATGAGGATTGGGAAGTATTTATGGAAGCAGTGATGTCATGTGCAAGAGATGCTTGTGGCATGAGAAAGATGGGAGGTGGGCAGTTTAGGAATGGTAGTGAGTGCCGGTATGAAGAAGTAAAGTTGTTAGTGAAAGAGAAAAGAAAGGCGTTTGGAAGGTACTTACAAGGAAGGAGTGCAAATGACTGGGAGATGTATTAGAGAAAGCAACAGGAGGTCAAGAGGAAGGTGCAAAGGTTGAAAAAAAGGGCAAATGAGAGTTGGGGTGAGAGAGTATCATTAAACTTTAGGGAGAATAAAAAGATGTTTTGGAAGGAGGTTTATAATGAGCATAAAGCAAGAGAAAAAATGGGAACATCAGTGAAGGGGGCAAGGGGAGGAAGTGATAACAGGTAGCAATGGAGTGAGTATTTCGAAGGATTGTTGAATGTGTTTGATGACAGAGTGGCAGATGTAGGGTGTATGGGTCAGGGTGGTGTGCGAAGTGAGAGAGTCAGGGAGAGTGGTTTGGTGGAGAGAGAGAAGGTGGTGAAAGCCATGCAGAAGATGAAATCTGGCAAGGCGGCAGGATTGGATGGTATTGCAGCTGAATTTATTAAGAAAGAGGGTGACTATGTTGATTGGTTGGTAAGAACTTTCAATGTATGTATGAATCATGTTAATGCAGGAAATGGTAGACAAGTATAAAAAAATGTAAAGAAAACATGAATAATAATATCTGACAGCACCATTCATTAACAATATACAAAGAATCAAATATAAAACTATGAGTAATATTAGAGCTTTCTAACCTTAGAAAAACAGGCTCCCATATGAACCTTGGGAGTTGGTGGAAGGCCATTTGACTGTGGTCTTGGAGGGGTGTTGTGTCTTCGTTTATCTTTTCTCCGAGGTGGAACAGGAGGAGTCCCACTACCATCCTCTTCCCCACCACTACCTCCTCCTTGTCCATTTTCCTTAGATCCTATCAATTAATATGAAGTCTTAAAATCTAATCATATCTTTCATATGTGCATGAATATTCTCTTTACTATCCAAGAAAAAGGCATCCTATGAAAATCTGACATTCACAAGAAAAAATCTTAAAATACTGGGGCACTGTGGCTCCTACTTTCAGGTAATGTTACCTATATCCATATCTCTGACAATGTTCCAATTGGAACTCCCTCAAAGGGACAGCCACGGCAACAGTCTCTCCATAAGTAAAGAACTTAAGTGCCGCTTCTTTGCCTTTAGTGTCTCACCCTTAACAGGCCACTGGCAGAGGGCAACACTAGTGCAGAGTTTGCATAGGCTCCTACCTATTGTTCTTAATGACTACTTGTATCTAATGCTCTTACCTACTACTTCTACCTATTGTTTCTACCTAATGCTCTTGCTTAAATGTACCTACCTACTACTTCTATTTACTGCTCCTACCATTTTGCCAAAAGGCAGGGCTAGCATATAGTGCTAAATGCAGGAAAATCTACAGTTACAAAGAATAAGCAGTGTGAGTTAGGTGTTGTCAAGTAAGACATATGACAAGGAGAGATTGCATGCTCATGGTCAAAATGCCAGTAGTTCACATGTTAGTGAGGCAGAAAGAAAAGGCAGCTACCTGGGCCAGAAGAGTGCAACTTGACAACCACTAAAGTGCTGGCTCACTAAGCAGATGTCCCTAACCCTCCTGATATACAGGTGGGTAGTACTGGCTGCCTACCAATTACCTTCTGTTTATAATCCTATAAAAGACTCTAAGGGTTATGTAATATGCATACATACAAACATGCATATGAACATATGTAGGGCTGTATTACTGGAGTCCAATAACACCTAAGCATACATGAACACGCTTCTGTACTTTCCTGCCAAAGGATCCCCTTCTATGGGACTCCCACAGCTGGCCACATCCATTGGATGGGATCATAAGCCAAGATGCCTGGTGTTGTTGTGTGTATGTCCATGAGAAGTGTGTGCAGGACAACTATTCAGTATGCATTCACTGTCTTAGGTACAGAAGTTGCATCTTGGGTATACGGTTTTTATGGTATGATGAATACTGCAATACTGAGGAGAGGCATAATGTCTTGAACACTGACAAGAAAGCATAACTCAAACTTTCCCTTCACATACCTCCCTAACCAAACCAAGCAAACCTATACTCAAAAACATTCACCATTACCTCAAAATGCTCACTCTGTCACCTAGTTACCTCATTATTACCTGTTAGCACTTACCCATTTGCCCACTTTACCAGTGTTCCCATTTGTTTTCTTGTTTTTCACACACTGTTAGCCTCTTTGCAAAACATCTTATTCTCCTTGAAGTTTACTGATCATCACTCACCACAGTTCTCACTTATCCTCTTTTCAACCCCAACACTTTCCTCTTGACCTGCCACTATATTTCACAAATCCCCCAATTATTTGCACTCCTTCTTTTTAAGAACCTCCCAAACATCTCTCTTTTCTCTTTCACATGCAACCTCATCCCACTACTCAGTACCCTTTCTAACCTGCCCACCTCCCACATGTCACACACTTCCCTCACACAAGCCAGCACTGCATCCTTATATATTTCCTATTCCACAGGTACTTCCCTAGCTTCATTTACTTTCACATTTTTGCTATTCTTTACTCATTCTCTCCTGGTATTTCTTCATATAAGCCTCTTCTTTCCCTTATCATTTTCTCTTTCCTGAAAATCTCTACAAAACAGCACCCTTGCCTCTACCAGGTAATGATCTGACATCCCACCTGCTGACCTTCTCATCATATTCACATCTAAGTCTCTCTCTTTTGCATGCCTGTCAATTAGTATGTAATCCAATAATGCCCAATAATCATCTTTCCTACACAAATACATTTACTTGTATATGTCCATCTTTTTAAACCAGGTGCTTCCTATCACCTCTTTTACAGCAAACAATTTCACAATGTTGCTGTTTAAGATTAAACCTTCCTACAACTCGGGAGGTGCAGGCCGTATGCTCTAGGCGGCTCGCCAGTGGTGAAGGACCTAAGCATTGGGCCTATGGGGCTGGGCTTGTTATCCCAACCATCTCCCATGAAAGCCAGGCTCCCTCTGAAACACAATATCACAAGTTGTTCAACATTTCCACTCATCTTCCAGAATATTAACCTCAAGGCCCCCAATTATACTCTCAACTGCTACATTACTAACCTTTGCATTTATATAGCCCATCAAAACTGCAGACACACTCTCTGAGGACAATATATGGTGTGAGGTGGTTTAATGAAGTAGTAACAAAAGGGTAAGAGAGGAGTGGAAATAAAGAAAATTTGGTGAGAGAGCTGAAAAAGGTATCCTGAAATGTTTGCAAATACGGAGACAGTGAGTCAGAAGAGGATGAAAAAGAGGATTTCTGTGTCAGAAATGAAGGGGACAAGGAGAACTGGGACACCATATTGGAGATGGAAGGATGGAGTGAAAAAGATTTTGAGCAATTGGGGTCTGAACATACAGGAGGGTGAAAGGCATGCACAGAATAATGAATTGCAATGATGTGGTATACTGGGGTCGACGTGCCGTCAATGGACTGAACCATGGCATGTGAAATATCTGGGGTAATCCACGGAAAGGTCTGTGGGGCCTAGATGTGGATAGGGAGCTGTGGCTTTGGTGCATTACACATGACAGCTAGAGACTGAGTGTGAGCGGATGAGGCCTTTTTCGTCTGTTTCCTGGTGCTAACTTGCTGACGAAGGGGGTGGAGATGCTGTTTCCTGTGGGGCAGGGTGGCGCCAGGAATGGATGAAGGCGAGCAAGTATGAATATGTATATGTGTATATGCATGTGTATGTATATGTATGTATATATGTATATGTATATGTACATATTGTGCATACATGAGCATGTATGTGTATGTGTGTATATGAATGGATGGGTCTTTCTTCATCTGTTTCCTGTCACTACCTCACTGATATGGGAAACAGCGATCAAGCATAATAAATATTTATCAATAAACAGAAGATTGCCGTGTATCTTTTTTGTATTTGATATCAACTGAAGTTTTGCCTCATTTCATAGAGGCCCAACAATTTGGGATATTGTGTAGGCTAGCATCAGCCTTGGCTATTGTAGCAAACAGATATTGAATGGTGGTGGTTGTTTTGTGAATAGAGAGTGATACTGATCAAAATTCTTTGATCTTCCATTCTTTAATGTTCTATATCAACTGGATGCCTGTTTGATTTTTCATGTACTCTTACTAGTCATGCATTTAAAACACCTGGAAATGTTTTGTTTCAAAATTTTGACAGTTACATGGGTATATATGTT
This sequence comes from Panulirus argus, assembly GCA_038088735.1. NCBI lineage: Eukaryota > Metazoa > Arthropoda > Malacostraca > Decapoda > Palinuridae > Panulirus > Panulirus argus. The sequence goes on from JAYMFT010194901.1 coordinate 19,098, forward strand.
ACATGTCAGATGTAGAGAGGAAAAGAAGGGGAATACTATATTGGAGATGGAAATATGGGGTGAATTAGATTTTGAGTGCTCAGGGCCTGAAATATAGGAGGGTGAAAGGCATGCAAGGGATAGAGTGACCTGGAGGAATAATTCCATGAAAGAGGATAAAAGCATGCTATGGGTATTTTGGTGTTGGTCAAAGAAAGCAGTGCTGTTAAAACCAGTCCTTATTCATTCACAGCAGAGGTAGCACAAACCAGTCCTCAAGTCCCTTCACACATTAAGAAGAGGAAGGGGAGCGACATGGAGTAATTCTCTATCTTGAGGCAGGGTTTAGGTATGAATCAGGCTGTACTGTGCCCAACTACATTATGCCCTGAAGGGGCCACCTGCCAAATTCAAAATACTAGTCACATCTGGTGGGTGTTAAATTACATACAGATATTGATGCAGTTTTGTGAAATTTCTTTATTGATCATTAACTCAAATTCTGATGTACACACAAATCATACTTATTTCACCTCCAATATACCATGAACCACCATCACCAAACATCACCACAAAACACTACACCACCTATCAGTATGACCACCATTAACACCAGCAAAACATCAACAAACATCAGTTTTCAGTAGCAACACAAATATATTATGGTTGCCAGGAGGGTGCAGATGATATGGTTGATAGGTCTTGGGAAATGGGGTGGGACTGGTGAGAAGACATGGAATTGGAGTAAATGGAACTGACCTTTGTGTCTTCTAATGACTCTGTTCCATGTAAATTGTAGACTAACATGCAACCAACCAACATCATCATCAAACACCAAACACAACCATCATCATTATCACCATCAAGTATCACCATCACCATCAACAACACTATCACCACAACCCATCAACATTACCACCAACAACATCACTACATTATCATAAGCATCACCACCATCATCATATCATCATGAGCATCACCACCAACAACATTATCACCACAACCCATCAGCATCAGCACCAACAACAACACTATCACCACTAGCCATCAGCATCACCAAAACCATCACCACAACCCATTAGAATCACTAATAACATCATCAGTTTTCAACAACTATAATCATGGTTGCCAGGAGGAGGAGGGTGCACATGATGTGTTTGACAGGTCTAATGATATGGAGAAGGGGAAGGACTACAGAGAAGATATGGAATTTACATTTATTTCTTTCTAATAGTTTTCTTCCAATTAAACTGTACTCTTACACCATCATCACCACCATCACCATGAGAAGAGTGTATGCGATATGAATGATGTAAAAAAATACTTTTTACAAGAGACTGGATAAATGGAAAAATGACAGAGAACTTGGTTAATGCCAATGGCATACATAAATTCAAGAGGTTATATGACAACAGAGCATGTTTATGTGATGGAGATCTATAAGTGTAAAACTCCTTCACCCTACAGTAGAAATAGGTAATTACAGATCCACATAATAAGAGCAGGGAAGGACTCAAGGATTTCTATAAAAGACAGGGAACTGACAATGCTTTCTTTCCAAGTTTCTGTTTTACTGTGTAAGATAATGTAGAGAGCTGGAAGATGTACAAGAGGTGTGGAAGATGTTATTAAGACAACAGAGAAATGTGCCACAAAATATGGGAAATTCTCTGAAGAGTAGGAAGCTGGAAGACTCAGAAATGTGCAACAGCAATTAGAAAAGTTCTGTGTAAAGTGTTTTTTTTCTGTCTTATGGAAAGTTTATGGATAGCTGGAAATCTCTCTTGATAGAGGAGCTCTAACAGGGAAATCCCTGAACACTCTGAAAGGTCAAACAACATACTTGATATTACTGTAACATCCAATCTTTCTTGGAAACCCCACATTATGGGAATAGCCAAGTCTGCCTCTAAGAAACTCTGCGTCCTGTTTAGATGTCATAACTTTTTCTCTTCTGAACAGTTGCTCCATTTATACAAGGGCTTGATTCATCCTTGTATGGAGTACTGCTCCCATAATTGGGGTGGTTCTAGCTCTGTTTCCTTATTTGACAGAGCTGAGTTGAAAGCGATTCGACTTATAAACTGTCCCAGGCTAACTTCCAAACTTGACCCCCTTGCCCGATGCCACAATTTTGGTTCACTTTCCCTTTTCTATAGGTATTACTTTGGCTTTTGCTCCCAAGAGCTGGCTGCTAGTGTGCCCCCACCACTAGTTAGACCATGAAATACTCGGCAATCTGCTGTGTCACATGATTTTTTGTGGTCATTGGCAACTCAAGGGTGTGCCGTTTTGATAATTACTTTCCTTACACATCAAAGCTTTGGAACTCTCTACCTTCTCATGTCTTTCCCAATAACTATGACCTGACTCATTTCAAGAGACATGTTTTCCACTTTCTCAAAAATTTGTGAATACTTTCCCTGTCTGTTTTTCAACCATTCTCAATTCTCTCTATATCATAATTAGCGGCCAGCCCTGATGTGGACTTTTGTCCGTGACTGGAGCCTTCAACATAAAAAAAAAAAAACTTGCCTGACGGTGAACAGATGTCGGCCAAGCAGCAGGATGCGGCGGTCCACAGTTCCTCCCGCTTTTATCACAACAAAAATCTATGTGATCTTGTCGACCATTTATTTGTCTGACATGCCGGACACCTGATCGTGAAATTATTATGTAACTCGTTAAAGATGTCGTAGAGTGATCGTGTGGGGCGATGGCGGGCGATAAATTAAGACGACTCGAGCAAAGACCGTCGTACGTGTGATCGACATTTTCGCGGGTGGAGTCGGGTGGGCCACAACAAACCACCGCTGCTGAAACGACACATCAGTAAAGTCCGGAGAATTATTTACGTTTCTTTTCCGTTAACAAAATGGTGAAACACGAACCTAACCAACCGAAATACAAAGTAAATTACAACAAAATGAATAATTAAGTTTGTATACAATATGCTTACGGATGTAAAGAAGAATGCTTCTGTCAGATTTCGATTTATAGGTCAGGAACATTACTGGAAAAAACAAGAAAGGAGAAAGAGTCTCCTCATACAACTTAGCCGCTCCTGCATTTGTTTAAAACTTACATGAAAATCTAATAGCTTTTCAGTCTGTCGTCACAAAGTTCTACGTTTCTCGGTGTCTGAAATAACTCTCCTTTCATGGAACAAATAGATAATTCCATCAATAAGTTGGTGCAAGGAAAGCTAAAAGAAATTACCACAGCATATCAATGTGTACACAAAGAATTAAGGTAGGGAACCACTCTCTTATAAGATAGAGAAAAGGACGAGGAAGCCCGGGCCGCTTGGCCTGGCCCAGTGCGGCCCGCCTGGGTAACACCATCTCTTGATAATGTCGTAGTGTGTCAGTGGAACTCATTTGCATATGTAACAACCGTACCTCCAGCTCCTTTGTAATTACTGGTGTCTGGAGCTGCTGTTTAGAGAGAGAGAGAATGAGTGAGAGATTCGCTGAGACAGAGAAACTGACAGGCAGACAGAGAAGCTGAGACAGGGAAAGATGATAGACTGAAGCATGTTTTTAGAATAACGCTGGGACAACGCTGCTAAACACTGGGAGAGAATTGTGGTGGGGTCATGTCAGAGGACCGAGTTTGAGGGGAACCTCGACGTCTTGAGTCGGGGTTGTGTTGGGGTAACGTCAGAGGGCCGAGTGTGAAGGGGACCTGGACGTCTGTGTCAGAGGGGGAAAAGCCACAACAAAGCCTAGGGAGAAGACGGTGTCCCTGAATTCATAAGGATAGGGTCAGGCGCCCCACTACATCCCTTGACATATCATCTGGCACTGTGTATCATCTTTAAGTAGTTATGTCCGAAATCTACATATATGCCTCTCATTTTTCATCAGCAAATAATCGTATGTTATAATGTCGTATATTATGTTTCCTCATGTTATATTAATGTTATGTTAATGTTCTTCTGTAGATCTGGATGTGCTTGCCACACACACTGAACATCTTACGAGATTTTTTATATATGTGATAAGGATCTTGTATCTACCTTTAGCTTCACGTATACTGGTTCTTCCTAGTAGTAACGGTACATAGGAGTACGTCACCATATACACCGTGCCATAGACCGGTGTACCTTAGGTACACGGTACAGAACACCGCCACGGTACGGTACCATGCACAACAAATCACAAGTTCGTTTACAGTATCACCTTTCTTTATCTTCCAGAAATTCTGTAGCGAAGCTGAGGCTCCTGCAGGACCCCCAACGCCGACTCATCAGGCTCACCACCAGCACCACCAACACCCTCCCCACCACCACCAACACCACCAGCACCACCACCACCACCATCACCACCACCAACACCACCACCCGCCACTCACGGATCCTCCCGGTTCGCCTTCTGAACAAGCGAATGTAAGTACCCGTGTCGTGTACCCGTGTCATGTAACAGTCATGCACCGGTGTCATGTACCGGTGTCATGTGTCAGTGTGATTATTATGAACACATAAAACTCTATGTTTACAAACGTAATCTCCATTTTGTCAGATACATTATAACACGAAGCCTCAGCTCAACATGAATAACATGCTTGGTACTGAATGTTTCCTTGTCGCTCATGTTTACATGTTAAGAAATTGATTGCAATTAACTAGATAAATCCGTACGTAGCTATTAACAGTTTTATCTCGCGTTACGTCAGGAGGTGAAGTACGTGTCGGCCAACTGTATGGTTGTGACGCATTACGCTGGTGACGCGGCCGCTGTGGTGGATGAGCACTTCACCCGCGCCCTCTCCACACCCCACTTCGACAAGCCCCACTCCCCCGGCAAAGGTCAGTACACACACCAACCCTCTCCACTGTACTCCCAAGGCAATTATTCCTCGTTACGCTGCGTGAGGATTTCCTTTATACCCAAGAAAAGAGTTTTATTTCCATGCTAATGATATCTTCTGGTACGTAAAGACTCCAGACAGTCTTTTCGGAAAACGTTCTTCAGCCGCTGCCAACCAGCGCTGAGATCGAGGACCCCTTCTCACGGCGGTTTACCGGACACATGGAGAGGTTTTTCTTCCTTCCGTTGGTGGAGGTTTTGGGTCGTGAGCTCCCCGTCGCGGAAGCCCCTGTCTCTCTCTGCCTCTCAGACCCGTCATATTTCCTCACACCGATTCTGTTTAACGTTGTATATTACTTTTAGTTTTCCTCGTTACCACTGTGGTCAGCGTCATTGATGGTTCGCATCGTCGTGTTAGATGTTTCGGGTATGTGTTGATGCTGTGATGTTTAGTTCCCTTATTCGGGTAACGTGGACGATGTTTGTTGCTGTGGGTATTACCAGAGGAATGTTTCCAGTCTTGTGAGGGGTCTGGAGGCTGCCCCGCTGTGCTGTTGTTGTTGACCTGACCGACCGGCGGTGTCTCGGGGTCAGGCAGCGACACTGGCGTAATTTTCACTGCAGGAAGGACCTGTGGCCTGACCTCCGTAACGTCACTGCAGTAAGAAAGTCGCACCAGGGTTCAGGAGGGACCCCAGCAATGCAGCCACGCCAGGACACGATTCGTTATTGTGCACATCGCGAAGACTCTTGGTCGCAGGGTTCGTTTCCCGTACAAGGTGGATAAGGCATCGGCGAACTTCCCTCTGCATCAAAATGTCGGAGAGGACTCGGGAAAGATACTTTGGAACGAAGAAAGGTGAAGCAAGGTCTCTCGGGACTTTATTACAGGCGTGGAGGCGGGGGGAGAGGGGGGTTGTTACAGGGGTTTACGAGGAATGTCAACAAACGAAGACAAATAAAGTGAAGGACGCGAGTGATATGATATGTGTTGGTCATCCATGACGTCGCGGCGTACGTCAGTGGACGCATCCGACGCCGTCCTTTCCACAGACCCGCCTGAACGCACTTCTTGTCTACAGACTCGTCATAACTCACTCCATGCTTCCCATTCAGTCGTCCCTCTTGTGTTGCCGCACAAGAAAACGCTTTTGTAGGATCTTTGGCTCGTGACTCCAGCTGGGGTGAGGTGTTGACCCCAGCTGGACTCTTGCAACATTTCAAAATCTCAAGAAGCAAATCCACTGGAAGGGGAAGGGCCGTGGCGCAGACTTTTCACCCCTCGTTAAGACCAAAGGTCAGTGATTCTAACACTGAGGTCTAGCTGTGTTTAACATTCACGGTTACCAATGTTAACTCCACAATAAAGACAAAATGCTGGAGAGCGGCACCAACGCTAGCGTCGGTCTATGTACGCTTCGGAGTCTTGGAAAAAAATGGAACCTTTTTGGTGTGAATTTCGGTGTTTAAGTCCAAGACAACATGGGAGAAGGGGTGGGAGGGGAAGCGGCGAGTGTGTGTGGGAGGAAAGAGGCGGCCTGTGACAGCGGGTCTCTCCCCAAGGTATAAAGGAAGCCGTAAACCATCTCCTCCCCGCCATTTATGTTAAATCGTCACCAGATCCGAGGAGCAAGGGCGGCTCTCCTCCCGTCCCGCTCCCAAAAATCTTGACTTTCAACCGGAGTTCGTTTGACAAAATAGATAACATATATATATATATATATATATATATATATATATATATATATATATATATATATATATATATATATATATA
>JAYMFT010194902.1:0-7500 GCA_038088735.1 Panulirus argus
ATATATATATATATATATATATATCAGGGTCCGTACCTCGAAAACGGAGTGCGAACGAAAGTCTGGCTTTATTGCTTCCAAGACAACTATCAATATCCAGTCACAAACCATACGATCAAACAGTCTTTTGGAATCAGAAGGTTAGTATGGGAGGAAAAGCTGAGCAGTTTTTCTTTAACTTTTTTTTTCTTTTCTTTGAAACAATTTGCCGTTCAGAGAATACATTAATTCTAACAAGACTCCATCTTGAGACCCATCGTCCAACACGGCAACTGACCATTCTGATCACCCCAAAGGACCAATTTCGGTCGACTGTTCACCAGTGACTACAAAAACTAACGACACCTGACCGAGCGAGGCAACGCGCTACAATAAGCCCGCTCCAGATGACCGAACGTAAACTGAAAGTGATTCATCGTTCAAGATCATGTGAGAGTGAGAACTACCTCCACCTGTTCCTCACTTTCTCTCTCCCTCCGCCTTGAACGTGTAAAGTAATCCAGCCCACGTGAGCAACGGTATCACTTCTTTGGCTCGTAACTCAAAACCAGTTTATGAAAAACATATATAAATATGAACCTTTATTCTTTTGCTTTTACATTTTCCTAGATTTAACACCTGCTTCTGTGAAATACCGTCTGTTGATTATGATTCCCCCATCCACTCTTACAGCGAGGGATAGCTGTGTATGGCTTCCGTCTTCTCTCATCTTCATCATTTCAGTTCATATTCTCAGACTTTCAAATCTATTTCAACGTATGTAGATCAATAAGTCAATTAAGTAAAGGAGGGTAAGAGCAGGTGTCCCTCAATGAGCTCGAGTTATCTGTGTCATGCCAGCGGTTCGATTCCCCCCCGACCGACCCCCGTCAGGTTTTCAAGGGACCAGCAAGGCCGCGACTGTTCCTGGTGACCAGTTTTTACACAAGTGCTGGTCACTTGTACCTTTTACACGCCACATCCTGGTTACAGAAAATAGGGTTCGGGTATCTAGGGGGGCACTTAACACAGAGGCTCTGAGCCGGTCGCTGCGAGTTGAGGTTTCCAGATCTCCGGCGTTCGAAACAAAGCCTCTGAGATAAAGGATCCCAAAGGAAGTTCCTTCACAACTGAGGCAGAGGAATGGAAGAACAACGAACACTAACATAGCAACGCTGGTACAAGAAAAGAAAAAAAAAAAAAAAGGGCCCCTTGTGGGCAATACAACCCTGGTGTTACATCACTGTCAACACAAAGACGTCAACAGAATAATTGTCATTAGCACCTAAACAGCCCCTTCATGTTGAACACGGAAGCAGGAGCTGTTGCATAGTAATGGAACAACATCTCCAGCACAATATATGCAACACTACCAACAATCACGTCACAAAGAGGAAGTCTACGTAAATTCAACACTACAGCGCAACACTGACATAATCAATTCAACACATCTACAGTGATTATCAATATAGTGTGTTACTTTGATTATAGAATAGATAGCGAACATCATAACCACAGCAGTATAAAATCTAGAAAACCAACACACTACAACCAAAAAAAAAAACACGACCATAACACCAAGACAACACTAACACAAAAAAACCACAACGCCGACGAAACACAACCAGTACACCAGCACAACGCAACACAACAACCACATTACCAACAGAACCAACGCAACATCAGAGCCTCAAAACATTCACAACAAAGGAACGGACTTCCATAACGCCGACCTCAACATTCTCAACATTCAACCAGAGCACCATAAGGCAGAGCACCGTCTCACCTTTAGGTCAGGGATGGTAGCTTACGGTGCGGCAATGCGATGAGGCACGAACACTTAAAACCTTTTCTTTTCCATTTCCCCCTAAACGCGAGTTGTGGCTCTAAAGGAAGCCTTCACACAGATACGTACCTTCCCCATACCTTTAGAGGAATTTTACCAACCAGTTGCCGAGCCAGTAACTATGTGGTTGCAACCTTGGTTTTCTTCTAACCATTAAGGGACCATTTCGCAAACCACACACTGTCTGAACACGCAGGGAAGGTCTGAGAACAGAAATAGCCGTTTTGTTTCACGGGGAGAGTTGCTCGTCTTTGTAAACGGTAGTTCTTCGTAAGCGTTTTACGATATAAGAGTCAATCTGGGAGATCCTGCAATCGTTAATGAGCTCGTCTTTGCAACCGGTAGTTCTTCGTAAGCGTTTTATGATATAAGAGTCAATCCGGGAGATCCTGCAATCGTTAATGTATACAGCGTTCTAAATATACGAATCTTACGTCAATCTAGACATCAAGAGCGTTACATATCGTGACGAAGAACATTACAATGTTGGCCTGAATACCCACCTCTAAATTTCTGTGTCAAAGACTGTTGCAATAACGGTGTAATCACACTGCTGTGATTACTACCTAGATAAACGATGTGGGTAATACGTCTTCAGCCCTTCTTAACCCTGGAGACCTGTAGACCCAAATGCAAGGGCCATATAGTTAGCGTGTGTGTGTGTGTGTGTGTGTGTGTGCATACGTAAATAAGGTATATGTAGTTTCACATGCTCTCCTAGGTTTGCATATTGCCTTGACTCGGGACCAGAAAGATCCTCCCTTCAGACACATATATTTCCCCCTCAGATGTTGACGTGTGTCTGATGTCAGGGCTGCCAGCGTTGAGGGCTCCTCCTTGGGCCTCCTCTGACCAGCAGGAGATCACAAGGAGACGGAGCCCCGCCGGCATGGGCTCCCGTTGCTTATAAATATGAAAAGGATTCTCCTGAGGTCGAATATCCTGTGATGGACCGAAGGAATTCCTCAAGTTCTGCATGCCTTTTTTTCTCCCTTTTCTGTGAACGACACAGAAGTGAAAGAGAACAATGACAAAGACAATACCAAGGGAACAGCCATCGTATATCATACGTATGTAAATAAGTGAGAAACAGAAAATAAGTCGGAAAATACGTTTCCGGAAAGAGCAAAAATGCAAATAGGATAGAAAGGAAGCTGGCTGGGTTGTCAACGATCTGATGATTTTTATGTTTAATGATTTTTAATTTTTATGATTTTTAGGCTTAATGATTTTTAGGTTTAATAAGTTTTAGGTTTAATGATTTCTAGGTTTAATGATTTTTAGGCTTAATGGTTTTAGGCTTTATGATTTTTAGGATTAATGATTCTTTGGTTTAATGATTTTTAGGTTTAAGGATTTTTTGGTTTAGTAATTCTTAGGTTTAATGAGCTTTAGGTTTAATGATTTTTAGGTTTAATGATATTTAGGTTTGATGACTTTTAGGTTTAATGATTTTTAGGTTTAATGATTTTTAGGTTTAGTGATTCGTAGGTTTAATGAGTTTTAGGTTTAATGAGTTTTAGGCTTAACGATTTTTAGGTTTGATGATTTTTAGGTTTAATGAGTTTTAAGTTTAATGATTTTTAGGTTTAATGATTTTTAGGTTTAATGATTTTTTGTTTTAGTGATTTTTGGGTTTATTGGGTTTTAGGTTTAATAATTTCTAAAATTAATGATTTTAGGTTTGATGATTTATAGGTTTAATGATATTTAGGTTTAATGATTATCAGGTTTAAACATTTTTAGGGTTTAATGATTTTTAGGTTTAATGACTTTTAGGTTTAATTATTTTTAGGTTTAATGATTTTTAGGTTTAATGATATTTAGGTTTAATGATATTTAGGTTTGATGATTTTAGGCTTAATGATTTTTAGGTTAAATGATTTTTAGGCTTGTTGATTCTTAGGTTTAATCATTTTTAGGTTTAATGATTTTTGGTTTAGTGATTTTTAGGTTTGATGATTTTTAGGTTTAATGATGCTAGGTTTAATAATTTTTAGATTTAATGATTTTTGGTTTAGTGATTTTTAGGTTTAATGAGTTTTAGGTTTAATGATTTTTAGGTTTGATGATTTTTAGGTTTAATGATTTTTAGGTTTAATGAGTTTTAGGTTTAATGATTTTTTTGGTTTAGTGATTTTTAGGTTTAATGAGTTTTAGGTTTAATGCTTTCTAGGTTTAATGATTTTTTAGGTTTGATGATTTTAGGTTTAATGATTTTTAGTTTTAATAATTATCAGGTTTAGAGATTTTTAGGGTTTAATGATTTTAAGTTTAATGATTTTTAAGTTTAATGACTTTGGGGTTTAATGATTTTTAGGTTTAATGAGTTTTAGACATGATGATCTTTAGGTTTAACGATTTTTAGGTCTGATAATTTCTAGTTTTTTTAACCCTCCATTTCTCCGGGTTGCCATCAACACACACACTGAAATAGGAGGTAAGGAAATGCAAACAGCATAAATTGACAAAAAAAGGCTCTATGACAATAAAGGTTTCGAGAAATGTGACCCCACGAACGTAAAACTCTCTCCCCTCAAAGTGATAGTTGGTAGTTACACACACACCATTCGGTGGTGTTTGGAGTAGACAGGCGAGGCAAATTTGAGGACTACGTCTGTGCTTTGGGGATATGTGGGGACAAGACGAGTGACAAAGTAGGAGTTTAGGGACCGCCATCTTCTCTTGCTTCTGTAGCCAACTGTGTCTCTCGCTTTGACTGGGTATTGTAGTAGTGATGGCATCAGTGCCTGAACAGATGGGATACAGATGAGGAACAGAAACAGACAGACTGTTTCTATGGTCATCAACGGAGGGAGAAGTTCTACGTACCCCGTGAGTGGAGGGTCCTCACAGTCTTCAGGCGAGCCTTGCCTTTTGGGTCAGTAGAAGTGGTCTGGACCATCCAACATGGATGGTTTGTGGTCCAGTATGGACAATGCTTGGTCCAGCACGGCTGATGGCCATCAGCGGACCACACCAGCTGCTGGCCACACCAGCTGATCACCTCAGCTGTTCACGCCAGCGTTGACGCCGGGTGATAAATGATCTGATTCTCTTCGTTTTTGTTTTGTGTACATTTAGCACCATGGCAGGATGTCGACACCACCTCCTCCGCCCTGCTGTAAGACTCGAGACTGAGCGATGTAAGATCGTAATCCTTTTCATCAAAAAGGTGTGTCAAACAAAAGTTTCTTCAAGCCTTGTCTCAAGTTTCTTTTCCCTACGAGACTTTTCAGCTCTGAACTTGTACGAAAAATTTTCATTTCAATCCTTACTTCAAGAGGAGAGTAAGTCGTCGGGAGTAATACAGTGATTAACATTATGATCCAATGAGAGTGATTGATTATAGACAACCGACAGATATTTCAGTGAATGGAAAATGTAAGCAATTGGGTCGATGCCTGTGGATATCTAAAATCATTGATAATTTATTAAATGTAAATGATAATGAGGACTATATAACGGGAATTCAGGGTAATTAAGATCCATGGATAATCAAGAAACTTTTGACTTATCCCAAGATCAAAGTCTGGATGACCCGACCGTCTGGTGAACCAGTTTAGTTGATCCACCGAAGCTTCGGATCCATCACCATACGGCATTGCAACCCACTTCACCATCATCACCATCATCACCATCACCATCATCACCATCACCACCTCACGAGCGGGGGCTCACCATATGGCATTTAAGCCTACATCACCATCATCACTATCACCTCAGTCATCATCACTATCACCACAATCATCACTATGAAAAACATCATCACTATGAACAACATCATCACTATGAACACCATCATCACTATCACCACCGCCACTACCTCCACCACCTACAGCATACATGGGCCTTCTCTCAGGACCAGCACCTGCCACACTCGGGCCATCTTGAATCAATCAACATTCCCCGGGCGTGAGCCCTCGAGTCCAGGCCAGGCACTGCATGCATGTGTGTGTGTGTGTGCGAGAATACGTTTGTGTGTAGGCATGATATGTACATACGTCTGTTTGTTTGTTTGTTTCCTTTTTCCTTTACGCACGTATGCATCTGTGACTTAGTTGAGGAAGAGAGGAGGGTGAGAGATAAAAAGGACTTCTGCACGCATGTAGGAACAGTTTTCCCTGGGCCGCGGCAATATACATGCACGCAGCAATGAATGCGTCTATATTCCGTCACGGTGAATGTTGAACTCGGTTCTGGTGGTAGTGTTTGCTTTCAATCAAGAAGGGCGAAGATCTCTTGGGGAACGACGGGTCAGCTTGGGGGACGGGGGGTGGGAAGGTCATCCATATCCTGTGGGTGGTGGTGGTGGGGGGAGGGGGAGATGGGGGAGGGGGAAGGGGGTGGGTGGGGTTTGGGGTTCCAGAGAGGGTGGTGTGACCTGCTGCCCTTGCTAGGTTGCGTGGCGAGTTGGGGAGAGGGGGTGGTATGGCTGTGAGCAGACTTGCCTCTACCCAGGATTCGAACCCGAGTGGGGCCGGCCCGCGGGGTGGAAGTGTTCGTTCCGTCGTGCGTGGTCATAAGGTTCTGCGAGGCAGAGAGAGAGAGAGAGAGCTCTTCTGAGGCTGTCATACGTGACAGAGTGGTGATGGCACCTTTGCGAGGTGTCACGGACAGAAAAATGTTTGCTGTACGTCGTTCCTTGGTCAAAAGAACGGATTCAACGTTACGTTCTTTGAGTACGACTGTTCGTAAAGTCGTTGGATATGTTGGGCCTGGTCTCTGCCATCATACACAAAGACCACAGGAGTTTAAATAAACCATTGTCGAGTCTAAAGGCTTTTGGGGAGCTGAATGTCGAGTGTTGCTTCGGGCGTCGAGACATCGATTATCAAGTGTCCAGGAAATGGGAACCTATTTTATGTCACTCCATATCGGGTGTCGAGTTTCGAGTATCTGGTCTATGTACATCGGATAACAAGCCTCAGCTACATCGGCCATCGGGTGTCAAGCTGGCCGATAAAGTGTTTTTCAAGTTTGGGTAATCGGGATTCAGACTCAAGGTCTTGGATGGAGTTAGTGCTCCCAACTTTTCCTTGGGGTCACCTGAAGAGAAAATGGCCACAACTCCGTGAAGAGACAGAATGCTTCCCCGAGATTCTATTCAGCCTCTGGGCGAAGCAGCGCTCCGAAGCGTGTCTCGGAAGGGAAGCCCTGGAAAGTGACGCAGATTGACTCGGGAATTCTTGCCTGGAAACTACCAAAGCCTTGGCACGTGTGTAGTCTGGTACACTCACTCGTGAAGGAATCTTCATGCACCGCTTTCCAAGGGGGATGATTATGCTGGAAAAGATGCTGAAAGAAGGTAGGAAATTGAGACAGAGGGAGAGAAAGTAGGGATTCGAAGCTTCATTCGAGTTTCGACCCCGCCAGTTCATCCAAAGGAAACCACAATCTTCTACGACTTTTTTTTACAATAATTACTATAATTATGAGAGTGATGATAATACAATAACATACACCATTATACAGGAACACACTGGGTATGAATGAGTACACATACGCACGTTGCATGTAGTGCTATGCCACATTTCGCAGTCATGAACCCAACATTCAAACTGACCATTTTTTGCTGCTGGAGTCGTTGAAGCCACTTTCCAGAGTCGTTGAAGCCGCTTTCCAGGGACTGGAACCTCCCTCTAGTGTCCTACTTAGTGACGCCAGGAGGTCTC
>JAYMFT010194902.1:10000-11791 GCA_038088735.1 Panulirus argus
TGTGTGTGTGTGTACTGGTATGATGCTGACTGTAACAACTTGATGGATATGTGTGGGTTCCAATGGCCATATGCATCAGGTAACTCTTCGTCATGTGTCATGACACATATGGTTACTGTAATGATACGGGCTGCCATGATACATACTGTTGCATCTGTGATACATAATGTTACTGCCATGATACATACTGTTGCTGCTATGATACATAATGTTACTGCCATGATACATACTGGTACTGCTATGATACATACTGCTACTGCTTGGGTAATACTGCCATCACACATTTTGTTACCGCCACGGTCATGTTAGCAGAGTTATGTTACTGTCATAACAACATTGGCATGTTGTTACATTGCCACCAGGAAACTGCTATGTGGATCCATTTTGTTTACACTATGTTGGCAGGCATCAGGGGCCCCTGTAGACTTGTGTTGGCAGGCATAAAGTAGCCCCTCGTACCTGTGTTGGCAGAGAGAGGACCATATATACCTCTACTGGCAGACACAGAGGACCACATGTACCTCTGTACGTAGACTTATAAGACCATATGTAACGATGCTGGTATATAAAGAAGACCCTATTTACTTGTTTTGTCATCTGCACAGAACAATATATACCTGTGTTGGTAGACGAAGAAGACCACAGACACCAATGTTGGCAGTCATAGAAGACCCTCTGTATGCCAGTGTTGGCAGGCGGTGAGGACTGTTATAAACGAGTGATAAGAGAGACACATTAACCATCCTACTCTCACACATCTTCCTCTCCCTCTTGGCTCTCACACGGCCACGTCGACCCACTCTCCCTCTCTTTCTCTCTCTCTCTCTCTCTCCCTACCACCTCCCTCCAGGTGGGTGGGTAGCTGTTGCTTAATACACGCCCTTTCGACCTCGCTTCTCTCTCTCTCCCTCCCTTCCTCCTCCCTGGACTCCCTTGGCTCCCTCGTGACAGAGCCATATCCACGTCCCTACCCCAGTGAGAGGTGGTGTTAGCGGCGCCTCCTCTCCCTTTCTCTCTCTCTCTCTCTCTCTCTCTCTCTCTCTCTCTCTCTCTCTCTCTCTCTCTCTCTTTCTCTCACCGACACACCCGAGCAACGCAAGTGTACCAGGCAACACTCGGCGTCTCCCCACTTCCCAAGAGGCGACACAAGCTCAAGATCTCTCGGTGAATTGCCACACATTGCCGTCACTCAAGTCTCCAACTTACACACTGTGTGTGTGTGTGTGTGTGTGTGTGTGTGTGTGTGTGTGTGGAACTCTTGTGTTTCATCTGGTGTAATTTACAGCCTTTGTAAGTCCCAAGGGCTCCAAGAAGTTTGGGAATATGAGGCCCGGTACGAGAGGAGCCCCGTCGTAACCACTGTTGATGCATCGTCAGTGACCAGCGGACTGAATGTTCGGTTTACGAGGATGAAAATTCTCCAACTCGTCTTCCTCTCTGTGCAGACCAGCTGTCTCTACTAAGTGGACTGCCTCCATTATCTCTGGGTATTTTCAGCCCCTGGTGCAGGGGATTCAGTATACCATATTTCAATTATTATTATTATTATTGTTGTTATTATCATAATCATAATTAGTATTTTATTATTATTATTATTATTATTATTATTATTATTATAATTATTGTTATCATTTTCATTATTATAATTATTATTATTATAATTATTATTATTATTATTATTATTATTATTATCATTATGATTATCGTTATTATTATTATTGTTATTATTATCATTATTATTATTATTATTATTATTATTATTATTATTATCATTATTTTTATTATTATCAT
>JAYMFT010194924.1:0-11790 GCA_038088735.1 Panulirus argus
AGAGAGAGAGAGAGAGAGAGAATGAGAGAGAGAGAGAGAGAGAGAGAGAGAGAGAGGAGGAGTTTTCCCTGTAAATAACTTCTTTGATTTCATATATTTGTAATCACTGATAATAACATTCTTGTGGACATTATAATTGAATGGTTGCTCAAATTCTTTACAAATTTTACTCATATCGTTCATTTTGATTCAATGAAAACACACACAGAGTTCCCACATGCATACCGAACCTACATCCACAATATACTCACATTCAAAATATACCCACATGCACGTTGAACCCACTTTCACACTATATCCACATCCACAGGGGCACCTTCCGTTGACCCTGATTGGACCTGCTGTACCTGGCGACACACTAACGCATCCCTTCCCCCACAGCTGACCCGGTGACAGGAACCCCTGAGGAGGGCCTTCTGCAGGAGCACCAGGTGACCTGTGACCTGCAGTACCTGGTGGTACCTGTGACCTGGCCTCTCCTTAACCCCGTGACCTGACCCTTCCTGCCATCCTAAAGGGTCACTTCTTCTTCCTTCTCCAAGAGTCCAGGAAGATGAGCGGTGTGGAAAGTAGTCACCCCAAGTCTCATTCTCTTTTGAAACTACGAGGCTGTGAGGGCTGAGAACGCTGTTTATTTCCTGTGGTCCGTTCAGAACACGAAATATAGAAATCCAAGGCAATGAAAAACAGAAGCCTGGAAATGGCAGGTATATCTTTGGTGAAATAGTAGAACCTCTGATTATTTCCTATTGTTATATCTTTACTGATATCTCTTGATTATTGAATTATTATTGACCTTGAGTTATCAAATCTTTTTTTCACACTAGATTATTTGTTTGCATGCAAATGATCTGGGTGTTCTTCAAAGTAATTCTTTGAATCTTTGTACACATGAGAATCTCATGATAAATTGTTTGATTGTTTACATGACAGGGATCAGTGTTATACACTCACGATTCCTTTTAGATGGACCTACTCTCCTCTCAAAATAGATCTGGCATAGGAAAACTGAGAGACAGACAAGTCTCTCTCTAATCAAAGTACAAAAAATATTCTTTGTAACAGTCATAGCTGGTTCTTGTTGACACAGACTGACGCATTAAAATGTTGCTGAGTGACAAATGACTGTCATACTGAAATAACTCGGTAGAACTAATTGGACGAACCAGTTATCTTGATACTGTTACATATGTATTACCGACTGACCCACCACACTGCGACACAGAATGACACAGTGAGCTGTTGGACGCAGCAACTCACCATTTTGATGTGTGTGAAACTAAACGGCATTGGTTCAGCTCACCCAAGAATTATATGTTGTGTCACACTTCCCCAGATATCTACTTTATCACAGTAACCCCATATATTTGCTTCATCCACACTACCCCCAGATATATGCTTCGTCCGCACGACCCTCACAGAATGAGCTCACCAACATTGTCCCTAGACATTTAACTCGATAGATATGTGACAGCAAACAATCCCCAGATATTCTGATCATGGCACACTACCCCCGGATATTTCCGTTATGCCTCTTTCCCCAGGAATCATGGGGTCAACATTCATCCTCCCAGTTTTTGTGTCCATCATATGTTGCTTCACAATAATTTCATGCCGAAATTTGCTCGTTTTCCCTTATGTCAACGCTCTAAACTCCATCCATCATAACTACTCATATTTGTACAGTACATCCCTTCTCTTTCATTTTCTCTCTCTTCATGATCACAATTTATCCTTCACGTTTCACCTTCTACACTGACTGGCATTCGCACAAACACATTCACTGTTCCAGCGCCGAGTTTGTATTTTCATATTGTTTTATTTGTTATTATTTGTTACCAAAACAGTTTCCGAATGACGTAAAATCCAATAAAAAAAGATTGCAATAAGTAATCAAGGTGTATTTCTATTCCCTCACTTCATCTATTCCAGTCCTGCCACTAGACACCTGAGGCAATATATTGCCAGGAAGTTTAGGTACAATCTTCTGACTACTGCAAAGAAGTAACGGGCGTAATTGATGCTTGCAAATAGGCCTAGCAATTACATTCATCTGGTACGTGAATTGATCAAAAATCTCTAACAACAGGTAGCACAGAGCAGCAAGAGGCCATGATATCATGTCTAGTCCACTGCATCGTAAATAGATTAAGAAAGCGAAGTTAATCACATGAGACCTAGTGGTACAGAAACAAGTGTCGAATATGAAGCATCTGTTTCAAAAGATCATATGTTTTGAAGCCAAAAGAAGCATTACATCAACCTGTGAGCAATTTAATGTGGAGACATCTATTGCTTAGTTGATGTAAAGAAATCACACAGTAATTTTAACAGTAACAATCCACTGGGCCCTTTCTCGCTAGATTTGTGCTCGTGGAAGAGGTAAGAAACTCAAAGGCCAGAAAAAGGACAAGCAAATGACATAGAAAGTAATTCGTAAACTTGTTAATTGTAGAAGAGCAAATAGTGTCAGCAGTGGACTTGAAGCGAAGTATTTTGTCAAGTCTATCCTTAAACGAAAAACAGTGAAAAGAAAGGGAAATGGAGTGACAAATGACAGATTATCGTAATCTGTATCTTGATGATTTTTATCTTGATAACGGGCTGCATTGCAAAATATCAAAATTCGCTGATAATACAAAGCTGGGAAATAAATTTAGAAATTAACTTGAACGTCTCCAGCTTCAAACTGTCACAGACAAACATGGTCTGGGCTCATGCGTGGCAAACGAATTCTGATATCGATAAGCGCATAGTTTTACATATCTGTCATAAAAACGAAAAGTCAAACTTCAGTTAGAATTCTGTTGAACTGCAAAAGGCAAACGAGGAAAAAGACTTGGGCGTAATAATCTCTGTTGACCTAAAACCAAGTAAGCAGTGCACAGTAGTGAAAAGAGCGAACAAAATTCTTGGATTCATAGGCAGGGCCTTCGAATCTCAGTCCAGGGAAATCATCCTTACTCTTTATAATTCACTGGTTCGTCCACATCTTGAAGACTACGTTGAATTTTGGTCATCCTACCTTAAAAAATACAGACAGAATGGACAGAGAACAGCGTCGAGCTACCAAGATAATTCCCAGACTGAGAAAGAAACCCTAAGAGATTAGATTAAACGACCTGAATATGTTTAGCATAGAAGAGAGATTAAATACCTTGATAATCTTGATCTCTCAAGTCAATCTAGACTTGATTCGTCTGATTTCACTCGCAGTAATGGATAAAACTAGTAGGCAAACTTTTCACCTTGAATGAGACGAAGTATCTTTTCTTCAACTGGATTGTTGACAAATGGAACGAACTGCCAATTAGAGTGGTTGAATGCAGTGCTGTAGATACGTCCAAGAATAGACTTGATAAATACTTCGCTTCAAGTCCATGACTTACGTTATTTGCGCCTACTTAAGTTACAGTGACAATCTGCAGGTTATTATCTTTGAATCATCGTATACCCTCTTTTACCACACTGATCTGTGAGTTTCTGATATCTTCCACTACCACAAACAGCATTGACAGGACCCAGTGGTATTTTGCTATCTGCGTTCCCTTGTATTCCTTCATACAACATTCCTTGGTGATGTCTTTAATTATATATAGCATTTGCTTGGTCTTTTTATTCTTATAATCAAGTATATAACTCCTTAACCAACATAAATGATTACAAAAATAATCATACATTAATTCGGAAACTCTAATGAGTTTTTGCCATTGTATTGTCCTCATAATCTATAAACGTCGGGTTCAGCCCGCAGACTGTGGTTATGGAATGTTCTGGCGACACAGCATCCCACACTAACGCCATCTGCCCATCATCTGAACGCAGTGTGAGTACGTACGTACGTTCCTCTCTAACAAAGAATCACATAATGTTCAGCCACGGAGTCCAAACATTGTCACATGGTTTTCATCTTTGGTAAAATCATCTTTTTAAGCGCGATTTTGCATATTACATTTCTTGCTTGCCCTTCAAGTTAAGTGACTTCCTTGTCGTGTGAGGATTGAAAATATGACAGCCATTAACAGACGACTTTGTTACGTCATCTGGCTGTTGTTACTCGGACAGATATTTGTCGAGAGGACTCCTGACTTGGGATGAGACAGTGTTAACCCGCATGACGCTCGCGGTACGCCCGCCTTCGGGCGCGACGCCCTTGTCTCTAATAGCACTTAAAGCCCGTGATTACATCACTTTCTGTAATCAGGTTCCTTTAAAAGTTCACCTCACTTCACTGAGTTTATAGAACGTCTTTTGTCAAGTTTCACTACACCATCACCAAGAGAGCTTACGTGAACGCTAGTCATGACTAGCGTTCACATCACAGTAGCCAGATGACACTCGTCCGCAGCACAACACGAGTTTCCTTCCAGTAACACATCACAACAGTCGCCGCACAAGCGGGCTGCACGTGAGGAGGCGTCTACTGCACCTTCGGGCGCTCACAACCTCCACTTTCTCCAGGTCTTGGTGTCCAGCTTCTTACACCCGCCCTGCGCCACGAACCACCGCTTCAGGTCCTGGTAGACCTTGGGGGTAGCGTCCTGGTGAAGCTTCCTGCACAGCTCGCAGAAGCTCTGGGCCCTGGAGGACCAGCCGTCGTCCACGACGTAGCTGCCTTTCCATCTGGGGTGGAGAAGAAAGAGGAAACTTTGAGACACCTTCACGCAAAGCGGATTAAACTCTCCCATTTGGAGCTTTGTGCCTGAAATGGCCTTAGATGGGTAATAACTGAAGTACCGTGGCATGAGCATGGAGGAAGACAGTTGGATCCATGAGCACGACAGAGTAAGTCTTGGGGTATGGTGACCTGGCCTTTGACCTCAGCCTCAAGGATCAGCCCATCACAGCCAAGAGTTGTACAGTCGTGTTCAAAGGTTGTATGGTTGTAGATTGTACCGTCCTGCTCATGAGGTTACCTTACTGAAGTAGTGCATCTACTTGCTGTAGCGATGGTTCTAACCTGTACCGAGAAAGAGTAATTAATAACACGTAGCTAATGACTTTTTCCTCTTTGTTTCCGTGAAGACTGAGGTAGCTAAGCTGAGGTAGCCAGACTGAGGTAGTTAAACTGAGGTAGTCAGGCTGAGGCAGCTAAGCTGAGGAAGCCAGGCTGAGGCAGCTAAGCTGAGGAAGCCAGGCTGAGGTAGCTAAGCTGAGGTAGCTAAGGAAAGCAACTTCAAGCACTTGACAGAGCCAAGACTTCTTTGAGTAAAAAAAAAAAAAAAAAAAAAAATCCACCAGATTATTTTGATGTAAATAGATGTATGATGTTCGACAATGTTGTAGACATAAGCAACAGATCCCCGCAATGATGCGACTGCTTGATTAACACGAATAAAGCTTCAACAGGCGTGATACACTTTTCACCCCGCCTCTCCATATTTCTTCTGCTGCAGGACTGAAGCCTCGTATTACAACATGCTTGCTCAAAGCATCTGTCTGTAGCACGAACTGTGAACTGATCTATTGTACTTCGGGCGTATCTTTCTGTGGTGCTGATTCTTACTGGTAACTTATCAGTCGCATTGATCTGAAGAATATCATAAACAAAGACCTTTGACCGAGCGAATATTATATATATATTGACCTTTGACCTGCAGAATACATGTGATGACCTTTTGCTTTGTTGCGGATAAAGGAAGTATGAAGGTCCGTGTCCAACTTGGCTCCTTAACTAACCTGGAGGCGCAAAGAACAATCCAAACATCTCTGGCTTTTTGAAAACAATTCCACACGTTGCCAGTCTGTGACAAGTTATACATTACAGTAAAGCATGTAGGTCTCAAATGAACGTTAATCAAGTGTTGGTTATTTAATTGACCTTCTTTTTTTATGTTGAAGGCTCCAGTCACGATCAAAAGTCCACATCGAGGTCGGGCCTTAATTGAAATATAAAGAGAATTATGAAACGGAAAAAGAAAAGGCCAGGGAGAGCATTTACGAATTTTGGAGGAAGAGAAAAACTTGTCTCTAAAAATGTGCCAGGTCATAGTTATTGGGAAAAACATGAGAGGGTAGAGAGTTCCAAAGCTTCGATGTGTAAGGGAAAAAAGCAGGTATCAAAACGGCCCACCCTTGAGTTGCCAACGGCCACACAATAATCATGTGATGCAGCAGCTGCTATCGGCTGCTAGGGTTATCAAGCTTAAGCCTATAACGTCATTTTGAAGCCATCAGTTGACATATTTTGAAACACCCTCAAGATGTACACACACGGCCGTTGTTGCCAATACGAGGGTCTAGATTCCGTAACTAAACCAATGAAGAATTACAAATATGTTAACCTGGAACATTATATATGGAGAGGTCAGCGATAGATGATTGTACGAGACAGACAGTTCCTCTAACCAGAACGATGGGGAAAATGACCGGTTTGTGTAATGACCAGCAATACTAAGTTCATTACACTGATTGTCAAAGCCAGTGAAGAAATTACCATTGTGCATAATCATTGTATCATTGTCAAATTCTTACTTGAAGTACTCATTGTAGGCGGTGTCGTTGCCGTGTAAGTACTTGAGGTAGTTGATGAGGCCTTCTAGGGTGGGGAAGTCCAGGACGTTGATGTAGGAGTGAGGGGGCGCGAGGTGTTCGTAACCCCCCAGACCGAAGACCACGGGGACCACGTCGTACCTGCCGGACCAAACCATCAGACCAACGGACCATAAATAAAGAAAAGCTTCAAAATCATCAGACGATTATTGCAACCAAATGTATCACTGTTAATTTTTTTTTTTTTTTTTTTATGTTGAAGGCTCCAGTCACGGACAAAAGTCGTGTAGTCAAAATTCAGTTAGTTAATTCTAACTTTTTCTTGATGGCCAACCGAGAGAACAGCTGCTGTAATGGTTAACTGAGTAGGTATCTTAATGATTTCGACGTGACTCATTAAGGCCAAAGTTTATGTTAATCTTTATATCAACTGGGGGACCGAGGAAGACTGAGGAACACGATACTATTACCAGTGAAGTCATTTTAACTTTGAAATATTGAGTCAGTTTATAACTTGTTACGAGAGTCAGAGGTGTAACTAACTTGTCATGAAACTCGTGTTCATAAAACAGATTACAGTTAACATAATGGAGATACAGGCAAATTAACTGGACAGTCATTAATGTATCGCTTATGGATTCTAATTGATGACATGCGTTTTATCTCCTAATGTCAAATTCTATATCGTTCCAAAATAGATTTTGAGTATTTGATAACCCAAGAGAGACTCTTAGTCTTTAGAAATTTCCAATCATCCTTTCATACACATGTCTGAAAGACTAACTCCTTCTCTGTAAGGGGGAAAATGTCCTATAACCTTGAGGGTCATGCTACAGGAGCTCCTTCATCTGCTTTAGGACTTACCTCAGGAGGGAGAAGAACTTCTCGGTGACGTAGTCCTTACAGAGCGAGTTCTCAAAGGACAGGTAGAACTTGTAGTCCTTCTCCAGCATGTGGTAGCACTTGGCAGGGTCGTCACGCGAGCATCTGAGGGGCCCACATTCGCCATATACATCCACCTGCAGAAGAATAATGCTCTCATTCACTTGACATACACCCGGGGTATACTGAAGTCATGCGCTTGCCTCTCATACTCATACGTGCTCGCCGTTTCCCGCGTAGGCCAGATAGCGCCAGGAACAGGACAAAAGAAAAGCTGCACCTGCTCACACTCACAGTCTCTAGCTGTCATGTGTAATGCACCGAAACCACAGCTCCCTATCCACGTCCAGGCCCCACAGACCTTTCCGTGGTTTACCCCAGACGCTTCACATGCCCTGGTTCAGTCCACTGACAGCACGTCGACCCTCGTCTAGGTTAAACTCAAGGTTCCATAGAATCAAGGAAAAGACTGAAAATTAATGACTAAAAAAGGGAAATTGTTTCCAATGATTGAAATATTTTCTTTCCTTACCACCTCCTGTAATACTTCAAGGCAATTTTTGGGTATATAACATACAGGTATATGATTCATCTTGGGAAAAAAAGCGACAGATACTTTACGGGGAAACACGACATTATCAAAAATCTTAAAACGAATTACATATCATTACGTCCTTCCAGTGTCGCAGGAGAGGGACCTGAGCTGCTGATGGAGATTGCATTAGCTCGCTGGACAGCTGTTCTGAGGCGCTGAAGTAGAAAACCGGCTGCGCTCTCGTCTTTAGATGGATGTATCAGTCGGGATCCCAGGTCGGTGAGGAAATCAAGGGCCCTAAGTTAGTATACATGGGGACCCACCAGTGCGGATCCCTCCCCTGGCCATCCAGCCCCCGGTACAGCACAGGAGATGTGTGGAACTCTCTCTCTCTCTCTCTCTCCTCCCCCGTAGAGTACAGATAGATAAGTAGACACACACTTTAGCGTGGACTTCTAAAGACTCAGCCCTTAGCCCTTAAATGCAACGGCTTAACCCCTTCAGTACGACGCTTTAACCCCTTGAGTTCGAAGACTTAACTCCTTGAGTACGAGTATTTTACTGATCGTACTCAAAAGGCTATGTCATCGCGGTCGATGGGTTGTCGTCATACTCAGTGGGTTAAGTCGTCGTACTCAAGGGGCTGAGTCGTCGTACGCAAGGGATTACGTCGTCGTACTCAAAGGGTTTAAAGTCACTTCCAACTCTGATGCTACTTTGCCTCACGTGTTGAGTTCCCTCTTGTAACTTGAGGAGGACCTGAGCCACTCACCTGGAGGGACCGACGCATGAACTTGACCAGCTTCTCTCTCCTGGAGTGGGTGAAGCAGTTGGAGACGAACCAGGCGGCCATCTTGGTCTTACCGGCGCCGTAGTTCTTGGCCTCACCGCTTGGAGTCGCTGGCGACGGTACCCGGTAAACGCGGCCGTACCTGCACGCGAGGGAACACTGTGGTACGGTTCTTGAGGTGGGCATGTGTGTGTGTGTGTATCTGTGCACAGCCTACCTCAGCCATAAGGCTAAATCTTGTTGTAGGTACTAGCAAGTAGGCAGCTAGGTAGATAAGTAGGTAGGTAGATTGGTAGGTAGGTAAGTAGGTATGTAAGTAGTTAGGTAAGTAAGTATGTAGGTGAATAGGTAAGTGGGTAGGAAGGTGGGTAAGTATGCAGATAGGTAGGTAAGTAGTCCTCTTGTTCTACTGTCAGTAGCTACAGATACAGGACTTACGGGTAAGCGATGTCGGAGTCCATCCTGTAAGTCATCGTCCAGTTGAAGAGCCCGTTGTATATGGCAGGGTCCTGGTAGATGTAGGAGGCCGACTCGATCTCCCAGAATACCCAGCGCTGGTGAGAGGACCTGTGAAGAGATTGGGAGAGAGAGAGGCTAGTGAGAGGACCTGTGGAGAGAGAGAGTTGGGGGGGGGGGGAGTGAGAATGCATGACAGCTGGGAGAGTAGCATATCTCAAAGACGAGAGAAGTGAAAACTGGGAGTGTGGAGTCGCTCTCAAGCTGAGTGTGAGTACTTCTGGATACCATCCTCAAGTCCCGTGGCAGTAGAAAGTTTTTATCAGAAATAATAATGTGGTAGGAATGTAAACAAGTGTTAAAGGTATTTGATGACAGAATATGGTCGTGCATGGAATTCTATTCGAAGAATTTTTTTGATGTGTTAGGAACTGTAACTCCTCGTTACGACCCTTAAGAACGACGGTACGACCCTTGAGCACGACGGTACCTTCGACTCTTGAGCACAACGATACCGCTCTAGGGTATGGTGGTCTAGCCTACGACCTCATTCTTAACCTAAGGATCGCGCCATCGTGCTTAGAGATCGAACCGTCATATACTCAAGGGGGATGTGAGAAACTCCGAAAACGAGACATCGATACCAGACGCCGACCTGGCTTGTGGCATCTTATTGATCTCCGTCGCCCTGAAGTGGAAGATGACGGCATCGAACTCCTGCAGGGGCACGAGGGAGCTGTTGGCTGTGAGCAGACAGGCGTCTAATTGGCACTGAGCCGCCTGGAACGGAGCCCGTCCGTAGCCAAACGCCATCGTCTTGGAACCATAGCCCTGCAGGATGGTAAGAGTCTGCCCTTAGAAACCCGTCCGAGAAAACTTCATCCCTTCTCCCTACAGAACAGAGACGTTTACCCTTAAAACCTGCTACAGAAAATAATTCAGTCTCCTGCAGAGAAGTTCACCCTTAGAAGATGCGTTTTAAAGTAAAATCCATTCTCTTATAGTAGAAGAGTTAACCTTAAACTTATTTACAGAAAATTTTACCTATTTTCTACGTAGTCTTACATGGTGAACTATTATAACTCTTACCTCTGCCCAGACTAAGATCTTCTTCAGTCTTGCATGATAAGGATCTATTCCTTGGTCAGTTTTGTAGAATTCCTTAGACATGTCGCTGATGTAGACAGGCGGTGCAATAGGGAATTCATCGTAAAGGTTCAACCGATGACCAGGCTTGCTACTGTTACCATAACCAGTCTGAGAATCGTTAAGATTATTCCCACCAGAAGAAGCCGTTAGCCTCCAGGAGTAATTCTCCTGTTTAAGCGCTGAGTGACTCCAGACTTTGGGTGACCTGGAAATACATTCAGGTTATTTTCTAAGTATGGCATACAAGCTACTGATGTATTTCCACCGTTAAAAGATAAAAAAAGATAGCGACAAAGATTCCTGTATCACTGTAAAAATAAACAATATTTGACAGGATTTGGGAGTTGATAGCTGAGCCCGCAAAACCTGAACATTCATTACCAAATGGAGGAACTAAAACCTGGTGGAATTTCAGAGGAAACAAACTGAGAAAATGATTCTTGGAATTCCTCACAATATATCGGTGACGCCTTACAGAGGCCCAGCAGTGAGAGATACAGTGAACCAAACATTTGAACAGTTGGGAGTCGTCGTAAAGGAGAAACTTAATTTACAGGAACACAGAGAATATTATTGTTTACTTACGTTGAAGACTCCAGTCACGAACAAAAGTCCACAACAAGGCCGGCCTTAACGGAAATATAGTGAGGATTGTGAAAGGGACAGAGAGAAGAGAAATTATTATTCACAAGTTTTGAAAGAAGTGAAATACCTATCTTTTAAAATGTGCCAGGTCAAAGTTACTAGGAAAGACATAAGACAGTAGTTGCGAAGCTTCGACGTGTAAGAAATGAAATAATTATCAAAATAGCCCATCCTTGTGTTGCTAACGGTCACATAGTAATCAATGTGACGCAGCAGCTTGCCAAGTATTGCATGGTCTAGCTCGTGGTGGGGGCACACAAGCAGCCAGCTCATGGCAGTAAAAGCCAAAGTAATACCTATAGAAGGAAAGTGAACCAACATTGCGGCGTAGATCAAGGGGGTCAAGTTTGGAAGTTAGCGTAGGACAGTTTATAAGTCGGACAGCTTTCGACTCAACTCTGTCAAGTAAGGATACAGATCTAGAATCACCCCAAATGTGAGAGCAGTACTCTATACAAGGACGAATCAATCCCTCGTATAAACGGAGCAACTGTTCAGAAGAGAAGTTACATCTAAACAGGACACCCAGTTTCTTATAAGCAGATTTAGCTATTCCCATTATGTGGGGTTTCTAAGAAAGATTGGATGTTACAGTAATACCAAGTATGTTCATTGAGTCAAGAGGTGAAATTACAGAACCGTCAAAAGAGAGACGAGAGTTGTGAGGAGTTTTCGAAAGAGAGATGAGTAGAAACCTGGTCGTGGAGTCATTAAACTTAACTAGATTTCGTCTACCCCACTGAAATACCCTGTCCAAGTCTGAGTTTATTGAAGAAGCTGTGTCAAGACGAGATGCAGATCGAGTGAGAGAAGAGGGAGCAGAATTGAAGGATGTGGATGA
>JAYMFT010194935.1:0-11790 GCA_038088735.1 Panulirus argus
CAGGTCATAGTCATTGGGAAAGACATGAGAAGGTAGAGAGTTCCAAAGCTTCGACGTGTTGGGAAAGAAGCAGTTATATTACCAGTCCTATTTCAGCACATAGCTCACAGTTGTTCACTATTTCTATTCAATTATGGGTAAGAAAATATATTTTAATTAAGCATAATTTCCTCAGGTCAAGTTGCAATGCATCGACTATCTTGGCAACGTGTATGGGTGATTAGCTCACCAGGAGAAAGTGTAAAGGTCACAGGGCTAGCATGGCGACCCGATAGTAAAGTTCTGGCAGTTGGATACTCCTCAGGTTTGTTTTATGTATATTATAGAATATAAGCCATGATGATTTTTTTAAGGAGTGGTTTGCAAGAGGCATTGACATGAAAGTAAAATTGATTGCCTCAGTAACGCTGACCTGGAGAGTGTTCAGAAGGATAAAAATTGTTTATCCGGTATCTGGAGAGTGTTCAGAAGGATAAGAAAATGTTCTTTGTGTATTTTCTTTGATTGAAAATATTGAAGAGAGAAAAGGGGTGGATTTATGGAATATGTTGAGACTATTTGGTACTGTAGTTAACAAGTTGACTGTAGGTACTTGTTATTGTATGAGTGTACCATACATTTGAAGGTTTTAACTTCCCTTCAAAGGTTAAGTATTTATACTTTTGCATCAGTTTTCTAGTTTACCTGTACTACAGGTATTCCTTTTATCACATTCTCAACATTGATCCTTAAAGAGAACATAAGCTGCATTGTTGCATATTAACCCAAGTCTGTGTGGAAGATAGAGCCCTGACAGTATTCCTAGGGTAGTTTGTACTTGATGATACTAAAGTTGAACTCTATCTCCAGGCAGATACAATAATAATGGTTACACACAAGTTGCCTTTCTCTCCCCATCATTGACATATAGTATTTTCATGTTTCTTAATGCAAAACGTTGATTGTAAGTTATGTCAAGATATTACTTTTTCTAATCCACCTGTCTGTTAAGAGAAAGGTTTCTAGCTAAAAATTTATATGGGTTGTAGGCTACTGCTGGATGTAGTGCCCCTTTGGGATAGGATTTCTAGCCTAATGTGTTGTGGGTCTAGTTTATGATTATTGAGTGCTTGTATAAGGAAATCTAAGACTAATTGCTTTAGATGAATATTGTGTTGCATTTCAAGTTAGTGTATATGGTAAATTTTGTAAACTAAATATCTGTCATTTTCATATTAATAGGTGAGGTGGTGTTAGTGGATATAGAAGACAGCAGCCCCGTTCACAAACTCAGTGTAAATGGTAGTATTACAGCTCTCAACTGGGCTCTCCATGTTCCTGAGGAGACCCCCAAAAAGGAAACAGTATTTGAGGTTTGTACACTGGCATGAAACTATAGATGGTAAAGGGAATAATGCATGTAGTTACTTGCAGTCTTAATTTTAAGTGCGTTTGTTAAAACTTAAGATTATGTTGATGGAAAAGATGTTATAAATAGTAACACAATGTACTTTTAAGTTGACAGGATGTAGACTTTCCAGACTGTAGATATTGAAGAAAACACAGTAGCTCAGAATTTTCAGTCATTATACAGTTATACAGTTTGACTAATAACAAAGGATGGAACTTAGTATCATGGCTTTATGATGCAGTGTTAACTGAGTTTTAGAGAAACTAATTCAGCATTTCACCTTAGGACTTACATTTCAGTAACTTATTGAAAAGTCTTATGTATAACATTGATCCATACCAAGTAAGTAAACAAATAGGTGTTTACGTAAGTGTAAGTAAGATTCATATTGGTCAGGAAAAGGTATTCCAAAGAGTGAAAGCTAAAAGTCCATGATAGATGAGATGGTTGTTAAAGAATAAAAGGATAGAAAAGAGAAAATGCTTGGATTGGAATTGTAAGCTAATGGTGTGTCAGAGGATATGTTAGAATGGCTGCTTGCAGTAAGATTGGTTGGTTTGCAGGTAGAAAAATTAGTAGCTTAAAGTATTTGAAGAAAAGTTTGAAATAAGGAAAAAAGTGTGTTTTAAAGTATTAAACAGGAAAGGTAAATTAGAGATGAGACAACATTGATATCTGGTATAATAATGACACAATGAGACAACTGAAGGTTTTACTCAGGAGCTCTTACTGAAACTGTAGATTAAAGAAATTGTGCAGATATCTAAGTTATTTCTTTAATCCTGTATGCCTTTCTTCCTTTTGTTTTTAGGATTCATCAGAGACTTATCTTCCGCCACTTCCATCACTCTCCAAAGCGTATACAGGAAGCAGTGGAGAGGAACGTGAGGAAGGTTGGCACGAAGGGCGCCTTCTTCGGGATCAGGCTTCGCTAACCCTTCTCACAGTTGCAACATCTGCAGCTGCTGTTTACATCTATGCATTTGGGCTCTTTCATTGTGCTACAGTCAATTTAGGAGAGTCCGTACCAGGAGCTGAGCAAGTTCTAGATGCCACACCTTCTCATGATCTTCATCTGCTGAGTTGTTTGCTGGAACGAGACCTTGGTGGTGAAAAAGAAGTTGTGCATGTAACAGTAGAGACAATGATCTTGTCATGTCGCCATCAAGAACTCCGTGCTCTTGCTTATCGTTATGGTCAGATCTATGGACTCATGACTTATGCCTCACACACACTCACTTTATTAGCTGAAGCATGGGAAAGCATTTTACTTGAATTAGACCTTAAACTAGCTACATATGCTAGTACTGTTCCTGAAGGTGGTGTATCTGCAGACTTCCTTGATCTCCTGGTGTTTGGCTTGTCTTCACCAGAGTTTGATGTGTTTCTCTCTAACCAGCTTACTGAAAAAGGGCTGAAGAAATTAGGTCATTCCATAGAACTAAGTTATTCCAACATTCAAAAATTAGTTTTACGTAATGTACAAGCTGTAGGACAGGCACTTGTATACCAGCTAAGTGTGCTTGTTGGGTTAGCACGACATCATGATCGTTTTGGAATGTTAGGCGTTGAGGAAGATGTTGTAACAAATGCTGTGAGGGAGGCTGGAGCATTTGTACTTAAGGCTGTGGAACTGCAGCAAGTAATTGATGGTGCCATGAGTACCTTTAAAGCTTTTCTTCGCTGGCTTTATGTGGTTGTGCAGCGTGTTCGTGGTGAAAATGTACCAGATGAGATGAGTCGCATGACTCAACAAGATCTTACTTACATCACTGAATTTCTCCATGATAGCCTTGAAGACACAGAAACAGGACCTGATGGTGAGAAGCGCACAAGGTTCCGCTTAGAACGTGTGGGTCAGTATCTGAAAGATGCACCACTTTCTTGTGCACCTGAGTCTGACCGCAACCCTTGGGCACTCTTTCTTGCTGAGCATCCTTCACTTGCTGAGCACTCTCTTATTTTCCCACACCATCATGAGCGTTCTCTCTTGCAAGAGCACAGAAGTCTTGCATGTGTTGTGGATGACATGGCAGGGCAACCAGCAAAAGTTATAAGTGGAGCAATAAACATTGTTGCTTGGGTTCCATTCATGGCTATAGCACCAACTGGGCCGGTTAGTGTGAGCCAGATCAGCTGCCCACGTGACAGTGCTATGTATACTGTTTTGCTTCCGGGTCCCAAACAATCAGTTCTTTATCTAGCACGTTGGCCAACAAGTGCTGAACGCCTTGCTCAGATTGGTACAACACCAGGTCCATCTCATCATGTGGAAGCAGCTCCCTTTGTGTTTTCACGATTAGAGGGAACACAAGGATGTTCCTTGGAACAGCCTGGTCCACCTTCACCTTTACTGCAGTTAATTGGGGCACAGTTTTACACAGAGGACACATTATCTGTGTTGGCACAAGATCCTGCAGACCCAAAGACTTCATTCTTTATACAGTTTTGGATGTTAGCAGCTTGTGGTGAATTAAGGCCCTCAGCAGTGTTTGGAGGACGACGTTTAGCTGAGGGAGGCATTACCCCTCGAGATGCTGGTGTTTTAGTTGATGCCAGTGGATATCGTCGTCTTGAGGGTGGCCCCCTCTCTGCTTTGGCTGTATCTGGATCTCGTAAAGTGGCACTTTTGTTGTCAGAGAATAGAAGGCGTGTTAGACTGTTTGAAATGGAGGTGGACGAAGATGATGAGGATGATGATGAAGAAGATACAGCTCAGCATGAATCCATCATGAATGCATCTGGTGCATCTGATGATCAAGTTGACAATTTGTAAGGACCAGAATTAAAATACAGACTGGATTTGATAATCAACTTGTTTCATTAACCATGTCATTTCCTTATTTGTATTGAGAACATGAATGATTTCCATTGTTAGTTCTGCCTATTTGTTTGCACTGACATTCAAACAAACTTTTGCATTTGATATCTGAGAAAGATTATTTCATTTTGTCATCATACTGCTGTTGAGGACCAGTTAGACAGGCTTGAATTGATTGAAAAGAATTATTCAGTATGGAAGTTGTGTCTTGGGGCACAAGGAGTCCTGTTATCTGTTGAATTGATGAAAATGAGATCTGCAATATAGAAGTCACATCTTGTGTATGAGAATTCTTGTGATTTGAGTATGGTCTGTTTGGTACTGGAAAAGATAATCAGAGCAAATGGATGACTTCCCACTTAGGAGAAATTACCTAAATGTGAGACAGTAGTGTTTTAGGGACAGGTGGTCATGTGTGACAAACCTATTTGATTTCTGTAAGAGAGTGAGTCGCTATTTTAGTTGAAAGGGGAAGATGAGAGATTTGTTTGTATCTGGACCACCAGAAAGTATGTCATTGTACTGCATGGGAGGCTAATTAAGAATCTGGATCACCTGTTAGGAATGAGTAGGAGAATCCTTTAATGAATAGGATGTCATAGTGGCAGATAAACTTACATATTCCACCAAGATAATCTTAGTTTGTATGTGTCTGTCTATCTGTCTAATTCTCAAGTGCATAGGCACTTACTAACATGTACTTTTTCGTAGTCGATTTTCATTCTAATCCACATCAGTTATGAACTCATTTCTTTACACCCTTATACACAGTCCCACATCTACATATAAAGTACCACTCCCTCTTTCAATTTGCCTTCATAGTAACCCCAGAATTTATCCTTAGAACATGTCCAAACAATTTTACTCCTATCCTCTTCAGTTTATTCTCTCTCGGAGCCAAAACATCCAAATTTTCCTCATTGAAGGTAGCACCTATATCTCCCTTCTTATTCTGGGTACCTCCACACACTTTCAGACACCTCACCCTGAGTTTTTGAGGAGAAATCCACACCAATTTAGGTCTTTCTTCTGCACCTAGTTCTAAAAGGTGACAATTCATGGATGGAAGGGTTTCCATCTCCCTCCTGCTGCTGCTGCTCTTACTCTCTCTTATGACAAATAGGAGATACATAGATAGTTTTCTTGTGCCTGTATTCCCAGGGTTAAATAAAATGTGTGATTTAGGATAATGAGTCTTCTAAATTGTGTAGAGAATTGTCAGGTGTTAGGGTAGAAATTGAGAGAATATTCTGTATGAACTGATTTCCAGCAGCCTACATGCATATGAGATAGAAAGACATCAACCTGAACCATAGATGGGAACTTATATATTTTTGTCAGTACACACTTACTTGATACTTCATGTGTGTTTTTCACCAAGATTGTAATTCAGATTGGATGAATGGTAATCACTGAATACAGGTAGTATTAATCTAATAATGAATGAGATATTATCTTTTAGAATTTCAATATGTTGTATTTACTCTTATTTTTTTAATACAACAAATTGGAACATTTATGGGGTGATCTTTGAACCTCAGTTAAGAACTTCATGTATAAATTCAAAAGTATCATTTCAAACATGAATTTTTTTTTAAGATACAGTGCAGCAACACTTTACCAAGGCCTGTTGTTTATGATACAACCCTGCTGCACTTTTAACTGAGGCCAGTATTATAAGGTTTTCCCATTTGTGCCTGTAAATTATCTAAATATATCTTCTACTACTGACAAAGTTATGTAAGTGTGACACTTTTTCATACAACCACAAAAGTCCATTAACATCCATTAACATGAATCAGAAAACTCTACATGGCTGCTTTTCTCGCAACACGGAGCAACGCATCTTATAGAACCTCTGGGGCTATACTTAATTACAGTTCAAAATACTTTTCAGAAAGTAATTGTGTTATATGTACAAAATCTGTTTATCAATGCCCAATTCTGCCTATACAAGCATTTAGAAGTATTAGAAATTTTTAAATGATGATATAGGATTAACTTGTGTATTTATAATCGTCTAATGCTTCCAAAGTAATAGTAGTAGCAGTAATAATATAATATTCTCTCCCCGTCAAATCAATATTAAAGGTTTCTGTGTAGCTACAAGTTATACAGTACCTTGGCCTTGTTCTTTTGAGTCAGTGGACTCTAGAAGGAACTTTCAGTTCCACATTTAAACAACCCAAAATGAGTTACATTTACCAGTCATGTTTACAAATACAAGATGATGCAGCTTTTGATAATCAGTATAATTCACAATGTATATATAGCCACAAGACAGTTATATTTGTGCTGAGCATTAGTAGCATGCTAATTTTTTTGTGTAGAATGATCGTAGCGTACTTGTAGCCAAATAAGCATATAAAGTATCCTATGAGTCTAGTTATACATAGCAGGATGACTGCGCACCTAATTACTAAAGTCTTGTTAGTACTTCTGTCAGTATCAAAGGTAGATATGTGACAAACTGTGGATGAAAGTAATCAAAAAATATAAAGGAGATAGAATGGCAGAAAGTGCTCAACATGTGATTCATGATGCATATTTATTATGATTTATTGATCTGTATGGTGATAAAAAAGAATTGATTCTATTGGTAGGATGTTGATGATGTATGTCTTTTAAAATCGGGTTTTAAATTATATGTAGACTTATTTATTAATTTGGCAATTACAAAGGGAGTTCTACTGTAGAGGGACTGAGTATTATGCTGATGGATCTTTGTTGATAAGATACTGTCATATATAAAATGTGCCATATTCCCATGTCTTTGTGTTTTAACAGGATGCTCATGCAATGCTGTTTATTCTCTTGAAGATGTGTATATTTGACCAAATGTCACAATTATTGATTAAATGTGCGTTAAGTGAAAGCATAAAGAGGAACTTATATAGTTATTTTAGTTGATGGCTTGTTAGCCAACAGTACTAAATGTAACAGTACTAGTTCATTGGCTAAAGGCATATATTTGATGTAGATGAGCTACCAAGTGATATGCTGAGTGATTTGCTGTCTTTTAGAATAAATCGGGTATGCTATGTCAGGTATTTCTACTATTGTCCGTTAGACATTTAGGAGATATGATTTCCAGTTCTGTAACTCAACAAACAGTAAGCTTATCTATATTTGGTACAAGTAACTGATTCTAGGCTTTGTCTTTTAAAGGAAATCTTACTTTTAGAAATAGGATTTGGCCTTCTCCGGTAAATCTTAAGAGATGTGTTGGTAAGATTAGTAAGATTTAAAGAGAGCCTAGTTTTTTTTGTGTTGGTAAGATTTAGTAAGATTTAAAGAGAGCCTCGTATTTATTGAGATGTGTTGGTAAGATTTAAAGAGAGCCTAGTAATTATCATTAGATATGGTTATCTCTGAGTGGGTATGAATAATGAATTATTCAACTCTAGAGATTGGGTTGTTTATAACTGTGTGATACACAGATATACTCATTAGGTTTAACTTAACAAGAATAGATTGTCATTTTAATTATTCAGCTCTAGAGATAGGGTTGTTTATAACTGTGTGATACACAGATATACTCATTAGGTTTAACTTAACAAGAATAGATTGTCATTTTATGTACATTGGGAAGGGAATGTGGCAAGTGTAGACCCTTTTAAGAGCTTAAGGAGCACAGATTTTTGTTTTTTAATGTAGCTGAGAATATTTTTTTTTCTAGAGGTGTTTCCAGTTGGTTTTGTGGTTTATAGTGTTAAGAAAGGTTGGTGATGTTTTTAAATTTGAAATTGTACAACGGTTTCAGTTGATGGTGAGTGGTTTTGTCTGAATATGTACCTTTGTTTTATAAGATATCTAGTGTGTGGGAAGAAGTTTGGGTTATATTGCTTCCTCTCTTCTTGTGGTATGTGCTTCTTGCTGTCTTGATTGATGATGTTGAAATTTGAGATGGCATGATATGGGGTGTGGGAAATTATTTAGGATGGAGTGTTGAAGCTTGGATTCATTGCACGTGTGAATGTTGGCCAATCTGCTTCCTTATCATTTGCGTATGTTATTTAAGTGTCTGTGTGAGGTGGATGGGCTAGTTGAAGTTTTCACAATGGGTAAGTGGTTAGAGGAGAGTTCAAGTAGTGTGTTGTAGGTGGTCGTTGTGTGCAGTGTTGGAGTGCAAAAGGTAATGTCTGGTGAAGTTAGCTACTGGGTTGGAAGTCTGGTGGGCAGTTTGTGTAGTCTGGGGTTGTTGAAGGAATGCAGTTGGTTTATGAGCAACTCAACTCAGGGATCCTGAGTGTGTGTTGAGCTGATCAGGATGATGAGCATTGTAAGTCAGGTTCTGTTGTTGGGAAATTTACCTGGGAGGGCAGGTGGTGAGGAGAGGTGTATATATGTTGTAATAAGTGTCAGGTAGTTTTTATTTTATAAGTAGCATTTCAAGAGCGTTGTTATTGTTTGTGATAAGTTTATGTGTCAGTGGTTGTCAGTGAATGGGAAGACGTGGTGTTTGAACTGTCATGAGTCCCCCTCTTTGTCATTGTTGTCTGTCTTTTCATTAAGTTGTGTAGTTATAAAGGGAAGGGAGGGTGGATCTGGTCATAAGTCTGGTTTCTTTGATTAGGGCTATAAGTTTGATTTGATTTGAGGGAGCGGGGGGCTGGAAATCCTCCCCTCCAGTTTCTGCTTTTCCAAAAAAGGAACAGAGAAGTGACCAAGTGAGGATTTTTCCCTCTAAGGCTCAGTCCTCTGTTCTTAACGCTACCTCGCTAATGCGGGAAAAGGCGAATATGTATGAAAAAAAAATGTTTGATTTGTGCGAGGAGTAGTTTAAGTTTTTCTGTGTGTTTGTGTTTTATTCCAATGGTGTTAGGTAAGTTCTGTGGAGTGGCAGAGTTAGTTTGTCCAGGGTGGCGTTGTGTGTTTTGTGCTGTTGTTCTTCAGGGTTTGTGCTGTGAGTGAGGTTTTAGGTAAGTGCTGTGGAAGCTTGTGTTTAGGTGGTTGCTACATCTTTAGAGCTCTCAGTAGTCCAGTTTAGAGGGATGGATGATGTACATTGGAAGTTATAGTACTTTAAACAGCTGTTGCATCTGACAGACTTACTTGTGATAACATGTGAGTGAAACTTGGCATTATGGGAAGAAGGACTTTAAGGAAATAATAACATGCGCTGGTAAAAGAAAAAAAAAAAAAGATCTATGTGAAGTGCTTGGATTCATTCTATGGTCTGTCAGAGCAGCCAGGGACAGCTTGTGTCTGCAATCTATGTAGGAGGAGGGAAAATTAGCTCCTTTGGGGCTGAAAAGTGGCTTGTAGTAAGGGGTTCGGGTGATGAAGATGCCAAGTGCCCAGGTTTTGGAGATCTTCCTGACTGAGCTTCAGCTGGATGTCCCATTGGCCTCCTTGTGACTTCTTGTTGCTACTGCCATGACACACATTATGCAGTTCACCTCTGCCTGCTCGAGTGAAAAGTCACTTCTGGCAGGGCTTAGTCATTGAGAGTTTAGTCTTGTCCAAGAAGTTTTCATTGCAGAGAGATTTACATTATCCTACTACAGAAAGCAGTACAGCCTTATGCTGGATAACATCTGCAGCCAGGGGAAACCATGGAAAGGTGTGTGGTGCATAGCACATGAAAGCTACAGAATGGGTGAGAGTGTATATATTAACTGCTTGGTCACCAACCCTTTCAAAAGCAAACTTAAGATACTATAAATTACTCAAAACAGAACGCTCAGAACAATCACCACAAACATTCAGCACCTATGCAGCGAAACAAATGCTTCCAATACAATCCCACCTCAATGTGCTTGACAGCCAGCTCTAAACATTAGCACAAGCCCATCCCACCAAAGCTACTTCAGCTCTACCCAACAACTTTCACACAGAAATAAAAAGCTCTCTGCAGCTTACACTCCTGTCACCTGAAGTCACAGATACTCCCACCCATGCCAAATGCCACCTTGACCAAATATATTAACACAAATGACCAAACAAACTTGATAAACGCCCCCACCCCACCCTCATTCACCACCCCAACCTAATCAGGAACTTCATTCCACCAAACAAACACCCATAAAAACCTACAGTGCTCGGCGAAAAACACAGGTCACACTTTTACGTGTGTGATCCTGACACCACTCATTCCCTCAATATTAGAAACCGATTCACCGTATCACAAGGCCTCTCATATCTAAGATGCAGATTCAGTTAGACACTGAAAACCTAATTCTCCGCTGCTGTACATTCATCATTCCTTGACAAGCATGCATCACCACAATTTATGAACTGTTTTCCCGGCTAATGGGCGTACAATTTTTAACACTGGCCTGATGATAAAGAGGGTGTACAAGCCTTTGTGCTTGTGTTGGGATTTGAAACTGTTAATTGTTTTCACCCGATAAAAGAGGACTTCCTTCTTGAAACGTGTAATGTAAAATTTCATTGAACGAAATTATGTGAACTGCGATTACCTTTCATTATATATATATATATATATATATATATATATATATATTATTGTATATGTGTGTGTGTGAATTTCTCTTTTCCTTCCTTTAACACACACACACGTACGTATATGTACACGTACACAGCGAGGTCACCCGGCATTGTCGAATATAATTGGGTCTTAGACAAGGGTCGCAATACCTCCTAACTTCCTAACAAGGCTGCTGATCGGATTGGCCGCCGGTCCCGCAGTGAGCCGAGTCCCCGGCTCGCTAATATTTATGCAGCCGTTGCTTGTTGGTATGACGCGCTCAGCCCTGTTTGTCAAGACTTAAAGCTCAGAATGAAGCGCGCTGTAAAACTTATTTTCCTCTGAACCTAAATTTGTTACGTTTCGGTTTGAATGACTTTGAGTTTTGATGGAATATAGACGAATAGATGTTTTTGACTTTGAACTCGTCTAGAAAGTTCGTATTGTGGTTCGCTTTGTGGTTGATATTGGTTGTCTGGGTTTCCATATAGACTTTAGGTAATTACAGTGTTTTTTTAAAGATTAAGCTTCTGTTGTTCCTAAAATGTGAGCCTGAGAAGTATTATTATCAAATTGATATCATAGATCGATGTGTTTAATTCTTCGAATATTTTGTTTTTTATTATCTGGTTTTAGTAGAAAAAAAAATTGTTATTGTGATGTTTTGTGATAGAGGAAACGTACAGAATACACCTGTACTTACCGGCATCATGCTCCGGAAGGCATCAGGAAACAGGACAAGAATTGGAAAGTAGCTTAAGAAACACACCGAGTGATGTAGACCCCAGAGGATAACGGAACATAAGGCTGATGTTGGTCTATGATGACCAAAGGGAATATTAGACTAATGTAGAACCAAGAGGATCATGAGGAACATAAGACCGATGTAGATCCAAGGGTATCCTAGGGGAACATGAGTGATGCAGAGATCCCAGAGGATATTCAAGAACCTGAACTGTTGTAGATCAGTGAGGATCGCAGAGACTTGGAGCCTGTTAAAGGACGCGGTTTGTTCCTGTTAGTAACTGAAGGAACACCAGACATACGATAAGCTAAAAGAATATATATATTTTTTTTTCTTTTTTTCATACATATTCGCCTTTTCCCGCGTTAGCGAGGTAGCGTTAAGAACAGAGGACTGAGCCT
>JAYMFT010194946.1:0-11790 GCA_038088735.1 Panulirus argus
TTAACTAAAAGGCAGCTTCCCATCTGTAGCCGTCACTAGAATAGTGCAGAAAATGCAAAAAGGACTGCAGAAGTATTTGTGAAAACTGTATGTAGCTTTAATCTGTGTAGTTTGTTGGGTTTAAATTAATGTGGTGTAGAAGCTCAGCAAATGCTGCTGTGAATCTGATTTGGGATTCGCCTGACAAGTAATGAGCCAACGCTGAGATTGTCCAGCTCCCTGTACATGTTACCATAGAACTTGATCATAATAACTGAGCTGCTCAGTTATATCTAGGAATACCAACGTCAGGAGCACCAAACCTATCTGATGCTCCACGAGAGGCGATGCGGCTCTCACCTAAGAAAAGAACGTGTATAATCCTTTCTTGAATTCCTTCCATTTTGCTGGGTGTGAACGAATAGTTATCTCAAGCCACAAATCAGCATGTTTAATTTTCCAAAATCGCTTTCAAGCTCACGCCACTAAAGTAAAACATTTCTTGTGACGAACGCTTCACGCCTTCTCCTGGGAGACTATCATAGTTTTTTCCAGCCTGTTATTTGTGGCCAGCCTTGTACAACTGTAGGTGTAGAGGTGCGATGCAAATGGAGTCATGGTGAGAAGTCGACATGGAACCTACTTAATATTGCTCCGTGGCAGCCCCTCAGGTGCGCCGTGTTCACCATTTTGCAGCACAGGCTTTAAATGAGACTTTGGAATAGCAAAATCTGAATCATGTTTTCAGCTGATAAGATTTCATCTGTTCAGACACCATCAGTATAGCCACGGAGCTGTTGTGACTCCTCAGCAACAATATCTTAAAGTGTTCCTCCATATTTGAGGGTCAGAGAGAGTATCTTCGTGTACTCTGTCCAAGAACTGGACTCTTGGAACTCTGTCTTCAATAGAGGAATTCAAAATGCCTCTTGCATGAGCACTGAATACCCTATGGACAATCCTAGGTTTTGAAACTGACACACATCGCCCCGTTCCATAAAACGGGCTCAAAAAATAATCGACCGACGAGTTATTCAGGG
Source organism: Panulirus argus (assembly GCA_038088735.1). Lineage (NCBI taxonomy): Eukaryota > Metazoa > Arthropoda > Malacostraca > Decapoda > Palinuridae > Panulirus > Panulirus argus. The sequence continues at coordinate 1,020 of JAYMFT010194946.1, forward strand.
ACGGAAACGATTTACAATGGAAACAGGAAAATTTCATACATTAACGCGTCACTTACAAGACTAGGGTCAGAGCGGCTAATACACCATCAGGCTTACATATAACATCTTGGGTGGAGAGAATGTCAGAAAACGTGATCGTATGGTGAAGACATAAGGAGATCAGAGACAGAACCAGAACCAGTTACCATAACTAGAAGAAATCTGGCTATGGTAACTACATAGAGCTAAACAATTTTCCTGGAAACATAAACTTAGAATTCCACAGTCAGACAGTAGAATACTGTAATGGAAGGTTTTAAGAAATCCATATAGAGAGCCTTAGGGCATGGGTACCATTGGCAATGAGTTAGAGGAGATGGTCAGAAGAGGGAGACGTGTGGTTTATTAAAAGATGCCGAAAAGTTCAAGAACATAAGGATTTATTATGAAGGAGATAGAAGCGGCACAACAGGTATAAGAGTGTGAGTAATGAAAATAGTAAGATAAAGAGAAACCTTAAAAAAGAATAAGAATTGTGGACAAGACAAATGAATTTCCATTTTGTCATCGATCTGTCAGAAGTAGAATATCAGATAGAGAAGGTAATCAGTCTGAGGGAACTAATGAAAGAGTTCTTGAAAATGGAGGACTTGGAAACCATTGAAATTGTTATAAACGACATAAGTACTCTGTTGAAGGATCCTGATCCATATAAGGTTTTCGGACCCAATTAGAGCTCTTAGTGTGTGTTTGAAGAATGTAAAGACTTTGACATTCCGCTTGAAATTTTACTTAGCATAATTATAACGTGTTATTGGGTAAGAACAGAGGTGATATAGCACAGGGCCAGCTGCTGCAAGTGGTGCAGTATTTAGGCGAGAAGATGAGATGACAGGAGGTAAGGTGAGACGGTGTAGGCAAGAGTGGTAGGAATGTCGTGCCGCTAATGCAGCAGAAGTCCCGTGGCGCTGGCGCAGGAGTGGTTGTGACAGGAGTCCCTTGAAAGAGATGCATCGCTGCCTTGGTCTCGTGGTGCAGCTACAGGAGATGCGGCATGCCAGTATCCCAGTGTTGAGCAGCAGAAGTAAGGAGGAATTACTGAGGTTCCGTAGCATTGGTACAGGTGCGGCAGGTGAGAGACAGATGAGGTTCCATAATTCGCAAATGAGCAGCGGTTACTGGTCTTGTACTGCCGGTGCAGCAGAGGAGAGGTGGCAGGGATTTCATAGTTCAGCAAGTGTGCGGCAGTCACTAGGCTTGTGATACGTAGGTAGAGGCATGGCAAAAATCCTCTAGGAACTGTGGCAGAACACGGCGATAACGATGTCCTTCGGGAACCCTGTCGCCAGGGGAAGGAGTCAGAATCACCTTGAAGGGAGGATTGCTGCTGACGACGGAGAAGCTCCACGTTCTCATTTGGGGAAGATGAGACTTGAGTCACTTGGCCAAGATGTGTTCAGCAGGAGGAGTGGCACGCTTGTGGTCAGAGACTAGTTGAATGCCTGACTGACTGACTTTACTGATGCCCAGGTATGACTGAGGCAAGATGAGTCAGCCAAGCTGACAGCGGTAATTATGTGGGTGTGGCCACAAAGTTCATATCAGTGGACCCTGAAGAATTACAGAGGATCGTTGATAGGTGGAAGATAGATGTGGATGGACCTCCCGTATTAAACGTCACTGTCATCTCCCTTGGCGTATGACGTTCCCGTAGGTCACATGAGGTCACACGAGATTACTGTCAGCTGCTTGATGCGAAAATCAAGTACGCCAAATGTTTAATGCTGGCCGTAAGAGTGATTTCACAAAGATGTCAGGTGGCCATCTGTGGAGTGAAATATGGAATTATTGCTATACCATTCCACTCCTTCCCATCCAGCATCTACATCACCCCGACTCGGTTGGGGGTGACGTAGATGCTGTGGTTTGTCTGGATTTCCAGTGCTGAGGGGAGGGGTAATGGAGCAACATGAGGTTAGGTCAAGTCAAGAATATCCATGTGGTTCATGCTGGTTGCGACATTCTCGAAGGCGATTTTTTTCTGGACCTGCGAAAAAGACGAAAGGGTTGAGTGATTTGTGTGGCGTGCGGGTGGGAGGAAGGGAAGAACATTATGACAACAGGGGCAGATGTGAGCAGTTAACACTGCAGCAACATACTGACCGTCTTCTATCTCTCATTCACTCCAGGGGTAACCAGTTCAGTCGAGCGTGATTACTGTGCGTCTAACTTTCTTTTTGATGGTGAAGTCTGAAAGAGAGGCATGGAAGCCCGAGTAACAGCACAGTGTTTTATTGGATAAATACTGAGATGAAGTCGGCTGGGGTGAGTGGCTGGAAATGGTGCAAGGTGAGGTAAGAAGATGAGATGAGCTGACGCAAGGTGAGGTGACTTACGAAGGCGTGTGAGGAGCCCTGTGATCCTGGTGAAGGAGCAGGTGAGTATTGCAGGAGGAGTCCGTCGCTGCTCGGGTATCGCGGTGCAGCTACAATACAAGATAGTTGGCATGCCAGGGTCCTAAGATTGTCCAGCAGAAAGGAGGAGGAGTTCCTGAGGTCCCGTAGCTTTTTCCTCCATTTTGGCAGATGAGCGAGTAGTGGTTATGTGGTTTGGAGATTGTGTGGTGGTTGCTGGGGTTATGCTGTAGAGGGAGGAGCATGGCCTTAACCATGTCCCGCGGGGAAACTTGTCGGCAGAGGAAGGAGTCAGAATCACCTGGGGAGAGAGAGAGAGAGAGAGGGAGAGAGAGAGAGAGACTACTGACGATGAAGAAGCTCTACGGGCTTCTACGAAAGATGGGTCTGGAGTCAAGTGGCCAAGACAAGTCCGTGCCTCGTAACAGTGCGTTTGTGGTTTGAGCCAAGTTGACCGCCCGGTTGGCTGACAGCACTGATGTCCAGGTATATGTGAGGCCAGATAAGCAAGTCAGTGATCGTTGACTGGAGGAAGACAGACTCGGGGAACCTCCTGTTGTGAAGTCAATGTCATCTACCCTCTCAGTACCTTGGCCTATGACGGTACCTGGGTCACACGAAGCCGCTATCAGTTGCTTGATGGGATACTTACAGCGGACCAGGCGTCTGATGCTGGCAATAAGAATCGTTTCACCACATCAGGTTGCTTACGCGGGAGTTTGGAGACTAACATTGGAAACTGTTGCTACAAAATGTTTAGATCATTATTTCTAGAGGGTTTCGTGGCGAGGGAGTGAAGTAAAGGAAAAGATAGGCTTATTCCTATGAGAGAGACTCGAAAAATTGTACTGAACTGCAGACCAATATTTCTGACAAACATGGTAAATAAAACACTGGTCAAGATAACCAGAAAGCAAAAGGAGGCATTACCTCAGTGGGGGGGCAACATGATCATGGTTTATACAAAGGAATACAAAATGATACAAAGGAATTCAAACAGTAATAGACCGCTTGGTTCCTTCCAGGCTGTTTGTGATAGAGGAGGAGACATGAATATCAAAGATCAGTGTGGTGAGAATAGAAATACGTACATATTAAAAATAGGAAAAATATATATATAAACTTTTTATATCGCTAAGGAGGCGAAAATAATGTCAGTCATACATTTGCAGAGATATATTTGTCAAGTCTATTCTTAAACATATTCATTGTACCACTTTTAACCACTCTAATTGGAAAATAATTCCATATACTAACAATCCTGTTGAAGAAAAAGTGTTTCGCTTCATTCGAAGTAAAACGTTTGCCCTTTAGTTTGTAACCATTACAGCGAGTGAAATCAGACGATTCCATCCATATATAGCTCGTTCGATCAAGATTATCGAGACCTTTGATGAATTAGAATGCCAGTGTCAGATCACTCCTTAATCATTTTCTTTTCCAAACTAAGTAAATTTAAGTCGTTTATTCAGCTCTCATAGGATTTGTTTCTCAGTTCGGAAATCATCTTGGTAGCTCGTCTCTGTACTCTCTCCATCCTGTCTAGGTCTTTTCTCAAGCAGGGTGATTAAAACTGAACACTATATTCATGATGGGGACGCACGAGAGACTTGTAAAGAGTAAGTTTACTTTCCTGGACTTCAGATCGATTACCGTACCTATAAATCCAAGAATTTTGTTCGTTCTTTTTAACTGCTTCTGTACCCTATTTACTTGGCTTCAGATCACCACAGATTACTAAAGCCAAGTCTTTTTCCTCATTTACCTTTTGTAGATCACGAGAATTACCACTGTAGCTTGCCTTTTCATTTCTATTACCGGTATGTAAATCTTTGCGCTTGTCAATATAAAAATTCATGTGTTGCCTGTGGGCTCAGTCCTTTAGTTTGTCTATGTCCGTTTGAAGTTGCAAGCGTTCAGTTTCTGTTGTAGATTTATTTCTTTACTTAGTATCGTCTGCGAATTTTAATATCTTACAATGCATTCATTATCATTACCACTGATATATGTGAGAAAGAGAACCGGCCTAAAACTGATCCTTGTAGTACACCACTTGTTACGTTCAACCATTCTAAGGCCTGACCATTAATCACAACTCTGTTTGCGGCCAGTTAACCATTTTCCTAACACCATCTGAATCATGTGACTTTAGTTAGTAACCTTTGATGTGGAATTTTATCGACTGCTTTCTTGAAAATCTAGATGGATGGCATTAACTGCATTGCTTTCTTTATAAATGTTGATTAAATCATTAAAAAAATCAAGCAGAGTTTTCAGACATGAACGATTTCGTCAGAAACATGTTGAGAATCATTTATTAAGTGTTGGTTCTCTAAATGGCGTACAATCTTATCCCGAATAATGGTTTTTACAAGTTTACCAACTACAGACGTTAAGCTAATATGGCGATGATCTCCGGGCAGTGATTTATTACCTTTTTTTGAAAATGGATGTCACATTAGTAAACTTCCATTTCTCTTGAACTTTCCCCGTAACAAGTGACTTAGTGAAGAGAGCAACCAAGGGTTTCAATTTATGATTTTTTGTCTCTTTCAATGTCCTCGAATAAGTCTTATCTGGGCCTGCAGTTTTATTAACTTCATTCCTTTTAGTGGTGATATTATATCCTTAACTCTTACGTACATATTTCGGAAAATGTCTTCTTCTCTTATCTGTGGAACTGGGTTCGGGACATGAGTAGTATCTTCAACTGTAAGTACAGTTAAGGCGAAATCATTAAAAACTTTGCCATGTCTTCGTTGTCATGAACCAAGTTACCATTTTCAGTGATTAATGGACCAATTGACTAGGTAATGACTCTCTTGCTTTTAACATATCTATAAAACTCCTTCAGGTTTCTTTTGCTATTTTAAGCAATATACGCCTCACTCTGATGTTTACTTTGCGTATATCTTTTAGTTTCTCAAGGCAGACTTACATAATCTGCTCTATCCTGATGGTCATTGGTCCCTTTGCGTTTCCCCATGTGCTACTTTCAAGCCAACAGATACTTCTTTATGTTATTGTTCCACCATTTTGGCTTTGCATTGGAAAATGACCATCTACTAAGCGCTGGCACAAGTGATCCCTACACTACTCTGAACGTTTTACTGAAGCTCATCCAAGCTACGTCTATATCGTTTTCATAAATGATATCATCCCAAGTTTCCCTATCAAGAGAAATGCTAAGATCTTTAAGATTTGCAAGTCTAAGATTTGGTATTTCTCCACGACTCTTATGTTGACCAGCATTACAGACAATTCGAAAGTTAAAAGTAATTTTCCGGTGATCACTTCTACTAAACTTTTCTCCGACTTGAACAGTGTTATCGAGATCCTCATTTGTAGTTAGGACTAAATCTAATATATTCTCGTCGCACGTAGGTTTATCAGCTAATTATATTACGGCGCTATCAAGGAGATGAAGGTAAAGCTCACGCCCCGTGCTAATGAAAAAGGATTCTCCCCTCTTAGATAACGGTGTTATGTTACCGTGAGGTGCACCTGAAGCTTACCCCCAAGAAATGCTCTTTGGTGCTCTTTTTAACATAAAGAGGTAAGCTGCCAATCTCTTTATAACGCGTGAAAACGGACTGGCGACCGAATTTGAGGGGATGTAGAGCTCTCTGGGATGATCCATCTATTACCGTTGGTTCTTCTGGCAGTCCCCAACCATCACAGCACAACCTGACGCGGAATGGGCAAAAGTTTTAGCGGACACGATGTCAAGAAGCCTTCCAGCAACTGAAAGGACACCGCGACGAGTGTTCCAGGACTGGTATTTCCAGACCCCAGTTAAACAAAGGCAAGGGTGAGATGGGAATGTGAAGACAGCTGTCATAGGTGTAGGACTAACAGAAGAACGTGGTCGCCTACCGCAGCTAGGGTCTGAGCTTAATAAGAGCAAAACTGTTATATGAACAAGAGAGACTGTTAGCCGTCACCAAGAGCCTGCACCACTTCTACCACCACCTCTGTGGTGAGAACGTTCACTGCCCTCACTGACCACTTAGCACCACCTTGATTGTCGAACTTGAAGAACTTTGAGGGAAACTGAAATTACAGCTGGGACCAGCATGACTTTGAAATCTTGCATCGCGTAAGACGAGATCATGGGAATGCGGACAGTCTGAGGCGTCGTCCCTCTGGTTCGGCTTGCAGACAGTGCAGGAAGAAATAAGTTCCTATACAGAAGTGTTATCAGGAGACAGAGGTGTTTTTAACTGCAGCAGCGGAGATTGGCTGACCTTCAATACGTCGATACGGACAGACTCACAGACCAGGATGGTGACGGCTTGCAGACGAGCTCACTTGTCACCGATGGAAACCTTGAAGGCTGAGACACCATCATGTTTAAAGAATGTAGATAGTGTAGTGTCGGCTATTTTGTCTCGTTTGTTGTTTTTTTGAAAAGTTTATGAAAACACCCTGATTATCTTGTAATTTGCCTGACTGGCAAATGCGTTAGTAAGGGACAGTGTTACATAAATGTTGGCCACACACTCGCCCGCGAGAAGCAAGTTGTCTAGCGATACTGGCATCTTCAGCATTTATTGCAAGGTTCTCGGGAGGCAGCGACTAAGTCATCTTTTCTCCTTTTTTTTTTTTTTTCAAAATGGGTATATAGAGGCGTGCCAGTCAAGTCAGTCAGTGCGTATATCAACTGACAGTTGAATACTTTGTAGTTGTTCACATTTTTTGCCTGGTAGTGATAACTTGATGTGAATGGCCTTAATGACCCTGACTTACGATCGACTAATTAGCGTCCTCATTGAGGGATTTTGACTGTCCTGTCCTGCTGTAGATAAGAATCATTTGTCCGGCGGAGACTAGGAAGTAGCCAGAAGTGATGCCCTACTGATCTTTGATTTGTACATAAATCCATTTTTCGTAGTTTAGACTGAGATTTGTGTTGTGTTTAGTCTATAATGTGACTGCGTGAGACGGCTGACACCAGCTTCGGTAGACCTATATTTCAAAAAGGACCCCACAGTCCATGGTGGATATAGAGTTTATCAGCTGAACCCACTGGTCCAGTCTGAATAGTAAATGCTGAGTTTTACTGATCCATAAGTTATAGTTAGCAATTGGCGACGCAGCGCCGGCTAGGCTGCAAGAAGATAAGAAAATGTGGCGCATGTCGAGCAGGAAGACGTACACATTGACCTCTTACCAGTCAACCCAGTATTACTAATACACTGGCCGAGAGGTCATTCAGTAGAACGAGAGACTCATTAGAGCCTGTGTCGCTCTCCTGGCTTTATGATATTAGTATCATAACGTATTAGATTCGCTTTGCAAAATAACGAAAATCGACAAAACTATGAATTTCACAAAGCCCGTAGCCTATGTAAGGAATTCATAATCATGTAGCTCTATTCAGATTTGAGCCAGTTTTGCCTTAAAACGTTATGGCATCTTGAAGAAACTTCTTAGGAACAGCGGTCACTTGGGTTGAGTTACCAAACAGTTTTGAAAAGGGACCACTTTAAGGACCATCCTTAGCTCGGTAGTTTCAGGGGAATGAAATATGAAAAGGTAAGGAAGGATGGACGGCGACAAAAGAGAATAGTATGACGGAACTAGGTGATGGCATGAGATCACATGGCCTTTGGCTAAGTGAGCTAAAAAGTGGTACACACACAAGCGCCTTCCAAAGGTGCGTTGTTTACAGGATAAGCGGGACCTAAAGGTCGGTTGAAAAAAAAAATCAAGTAGAGATATACTCGCATTAAACTGTAGCCCAGTTGGGAACCCTTCTATATGTATGGTAAAAATTACCTATAATGGAGACCTTCGAGGTGACCCTAATGTGGACCGCCATTGTATTTCATTCTGTAACAGTTATGTTGTGACAGTTTCATTTCATGTTAGAAGAAATAAATACTGCCTTTGACATGAGTAATATTCACTCTAAAAATTACCCCCAAAAATATTTCTCAGAAATATAATCATACGGCATGGAATGTCAACCTTACATTAATTGCCCAAAATTGGGTAATTTGGACTTTTCCGTTATGTAAAGGATGCATGGAAAAATTCTTTTCCGTAACCACGGTTTATGGAACGTGCTTGTGTGCCACGATCCTCTATGAGTGATCTTGGGATACAGTGTTTTATGCCGTAACAAGGGTTTCACAAAATATCTTATCAATTGCCTTTACTGAATTGCATCAGTGTCCTAGACAAATTTCAACAGGGAACACCATCTTACATAACGGGGAATAATGATGCGCAGAGCAAGAATGTCAAAATGTTCACAGATAACCCAACCTTACCTAAGAAACAGTTTCTAGCCTGACTGACTTAAACACAACGTTATTTCATGCAAGATATTTCTTGTAAGAGAAGAATGTTAAAATTATTGCATTAAGTCCTTACACTCTAATTCCACTCAGTGAAAGATTCGGTGATGATCTGTTGCTTAACATGTGGTCTCTGACGTTATTTATATATCCCGGCATAAGGCGAACGACAGTGGTTCTCGATATTGATTTTTTTTCTTAGGGGGGGGGGGCCTTGCTGATTTTGGAGGAATTCAATTCACTCCAAAAATTTCAGTTAAGGAGAAAAAGTAAAGAAAAACCCCTTCCATAATACGGGGAGTTACTTGCATTATTCTGTTACTAGTTTCACCTGGGTTCGCACACACAGGCATAACGCAGCATTTCTGTTTGAAGAGATTATGAGATTCATGGGCTGCCTCTGAGCCATCAAGGCTTGAATATTATGTTTATATGATTTCCAAAGGTTAACGACAAGGAAGGCTGGTTACTTCAGTAGTTCAGCGCCTAAGGGAAGAAACATGCAGACTGCTCTGTCTGGAAGTTTGGTTTTGTTCACTGCATTCGAAGATTTTCTCCTGTTGTGTTCCGATACAATGAGATATTATGATGGTCTACATGATTCGAAACTGAAACGTCCAATTTATCGTATATTCTTTACTACTGGAGTTGTATACATATGAAAAGACGACTAATACGTACAGTGCACAAGCACGGAATATACCATCACTTTCTCTAAATGTACCCAGATATATACTTTACAAGCAAATTCCCTGACGACCTCGAGCAGCACGTACTCGCTTACAAAAATACACCTCACCCACAAGCTCTGCTGCAAAAGTTGCACCCCATTTTTTTTTTTTTATCAAAGATACTGCGCACTCGAGTGATCCGTGAACTTTGTAATATCCACACCTTGCACAACAGGCATAAATGTCAGCAACTACTTTCATAAAACTAGTAAATCGGGCATTATTTATTTCCTCTCAGGGTTAACCCTGGGGCAAGATTAGGAAAGATTATCATTATACATACATTTCCTTACGAATTTCTTCACACTTATACTTGCCAAATATTGTTTTCAAGGTTGAGATACTAGTGCAAGTGTCAGGCGTGGGATGAGTGTAAAACTAGATAGAGCGGGGAAGAGAAAGAACACGTGAATTACACGACGAAGTACATTTTAGAACCCACGAACTTAGAAAAAAATATTGGAAGACAATGATCAGTTCAGTTCAGTTCAGTTTCAATACTTTATTACTTGATAGAGGAACTCCTAGTGCTGTCACTAGGTACCCTTGTACAATGATACCAGAAGCATCTGGCAAGTGTCGCAAGTACATATAAATGTAACAAAAAGGGGCTTACTAAAACCTAAAGAAGTTAGGATATTCCTTCAACGCAACATCAATATTATTTACATAATGTCTGGCCAGTATGGGGAGGGTCATCGTGTTTCCGTCAGAGGGTCCTGGAGTGGTGGTCATGTATTTTGTCAATATTATATAGAGCGGGCGAAGAGGCTAGCCAGTTTGTAGACACCGCACGGCCGTGGCCAGCCGGACCTACTGCTAAACTTGATAACGTAATTGGTTCGAGTGTCAGATGAATGAGTCTCATAAGGTGTGAGGAAGAGAGCAACTTATCCAAGCACCGCGGAGGGGCTATCGGGTTGAGCGGGTGAGTAGAGCCGTTCATCCCTATTGTTTATGAAGCGCTTATGAATGAACTCTCTTGACACGCATGAGAACGTGCCGAGGTGCTATCCTCTTGCATTCACAAATCCGTCGTTTGGGTTGGTTGTACCACCAGCTCAGACGTGGACATGTCGTAATGTGCTCAGTATTTGTTGACTGAGATGTTGCTTACCGATAGGCTGTGCATGTAAGCGATGCAGTCAATATACTATTACGGTCCCATTTACTCTCTCAACGTATTTACATTATTCCCGAGATCAACATTATACACGGCCTTTCTGTGTGTGTGTGCGTGTGTGTACCCGTGTTCATATGGGAGGAAGCTGTATACTCGTAGGACCTCTTCTCGTACCGTCATACTTAGTAATTATGTTTGTGTTACGGGGAGATAGTTTTA
>JAYMFT010194957.1:0-2500 GCA_038088735.1 Panulirus argus
AAATATATATATATATATATATATATATATATATATATATATATATATATATATATATATATATATATTCTAAATATATGTACATATATAATCGTCTTATAGAGAGCAGCATGGCACGGACAAAATATAAACTAGTCAAGGCCACCTCAGGTTAGAGACGAGAGTACAAGAATAAGAAAGAACATAAGCAGCTTCTATCATCATCATCTCAGATGTCATTGCTGAGTATGATAAGTGATAGGGCATTATCATATCAAGCTGCTTCAAGAAGAAAGCGTAATGAGGGTATTACCTTATTACCAAAGGAGCTCCTGCAGTAAACATAATCAGCCGCCTGAGGCTTTGGCCTGAGTTGGCAACAGTGGCCGATGGCTTGCAATATCATGTCTCCCAAAATCCTTAATTAGATTCAAGTATCGAGTGTGCGAGAGGACTGCATGTTGGAGCGCTTGTACCAGCCCTCAGCTGCGCTTGGAAATTCATTTCTCTTCCGGTAGTTTATTACACAATATGTCCATGTGTGTTTCTCTAAGTCAAAGGAGTAGTTTGTGTACGTCATGTAGAGGTCACAAGACGCAACGCATTGCGGACAAGTCCAAGTAACGTTGTCTCGTAGTTCCAGTCTGACCTCAGCGTACCCTAGGTTGATAGTCCCTGGCTGTCTTCAGTGTACCCCAGGCTGGCACCAGGACCCACCAAGGCTTGCCTCAGGACCACGGTTGTGGACGTCGGCTGGCTTCAGTGTGCTCTAGGTTGTAGATCCCCGCATGTCTTCAGCGTAGTTAGATTAGTGGTCTCCGAAGGGTTTCAGTGTACCCTAGGCAGGTACTAGGCTTGCCACAGTACCACGGATGGTAGTCTCATTGTCTTCAGTGTACCTAAGGGAAGCTTCAATTGTACCTTTGGACTTTAAGCACGCCGTACTTCATAACCGTCCACTGGCAACTAGTGGCTCCGTAAGGCTGAATATTGTCATGTGTGTTGAATTGACCTCCATAAGAGGGGGTGGTGTCTCCTCAGTCAAGCCGTGAGGAATTACTGGCGGGGAAGGGAAGCAGCAGACTTAGGTGGTCCTGGTCGAGACATTATTACCCTAAGCTGGGAGCCCAAGGCTGGTACTCTTGGCCCAGGTCCTGAGACATAACAGCGGCGGGAAGCAACAGGTTGGTGGGACAATTGTTGCTTCCTGGACCAGCCGCCGTCACAGCAGCGCCTCCGCATTGGTGGCGGCGACCTCCGTCACTAGAGTACTAATACAAAAGGAATTTAAAACAGCAGCAAGTCCTAACGAGGCTGTTTAAATGTAACGGCATTTGCGATTTTATGTTTCTAAATTTAGTCTCAGAGCAAACGCATGCCTACCATCGATATATATATATATATATATATATATATATATATATATATATATATATATATATATATCGAAAATGTCTGAAACCTCGCCTCAGCATAGACATCACAGCGTTGCCACTGCCTGGCATGCTGCTACATCGATCAATAAACACTGCGTTCGGTTTCCTGCATGACCGTTTGGCTTCCTCCACTCAAAATAGATGATAAACACGATTGGATTTTTCTAGCTCTACTGTTTACTGAACAAAATGATTTCTCGAACAATGAACAATATGGTGGTTAAGTGAGGCTATTTCCGTGTATTTACTAAAATCATTTTAATGTGATTCACTTTACAGTATGCATATGTACGTTAAGTCTGGCTGTGTGTACAATGCAGTTAGTTTGTGTGTACAGGTGTGTGTGTGTGTGTGAGTGTGTGTGCGTACAGGTGTGTGTGTGTGTGTTAGATGAGAGAATGACTGTGGTATGCTTACACAAATAGTTACCAAGGTAAGTTTCTTGCCTTGATTTACGTCCTTGTGTCAGTATACATACATACAACAGGAGGTATACAGGTGTTGTGTTACACACACACACACACACACACACACACACACACACGTATACACATACGCTATAGCATTTATTTTCTTATTCCTACAGTTGTTTTTTCTTCTACGCTTGTTGATAGAAACGATGTCATTCTGCTCCTGATGATCATACAGTATTCCTCACGACCGTATCTGCTGTTATCTATATTCTTATCGCCACCAGTGTTACCGACTTTTAGCAGTACTACTGAGGCCGACGGAACCTGTCTTATTGTTTGGGTATGGTCAACTTACTGTTGGCAATACTTTTTTTGTAAGTTGCTGCTGCTGATTTTGTAGGCGATGCTTTTTTAGCGTCTTGCTACTGTTGTTGTTACTGCTCTTCCTGTTGACATTACTGTTGTTTCTGCTACTGTTGGTGCTGTTCTTCTTCTCTTTCTATAATTTTTTTTAGGCGCTGAATTTGCTTTTGTCTCTCGGACGAACGCCATTTTTACTTGTTCTGCTGTCGCTCCTTCTGACACCACTAATGTTATTTCTGTTTTTGTTTTTATTTGTTGGTACCAACACTGTTATCGTGTCTGTTCCCGCTCTAACCAACCAGGGAACAG
>JAYMFT010194957.1:7500-11790 GCA_038088735.1 Panulirus argus
GTGAGAAGATGGGACAATACCTTAACTATCATGGGGAAGGATGGGACATCTTCTTGCACTGGGTGATCATCATCCCTCAGCTAATTCAGTCCTTTACGTAAACTCTATAGGTGAAGAGAGATATCATGGGATGCGATATCCTACTTAGAATTCCAGGCCCCAAGTGGAAGCATCAGGTGGTCCATGTGATCTGCGAATTTCTAATTATTTACTAGTATCATAGAACAATACGTGAAGGAAATACATCAGAGCCATATGGAAAAAAGAAAGAAGATTCGTTGATTTCACAACAACCGTACCACCAAATCAATCATTACATCGGTAAGTTTTTTCTGTCAAAAGCCTTCGACAGAACGTGATCTGTTCTTCCTAACAAGCAAAAGACCAGCCGCCAGGTCTCCAGTGGCGCTGAGCCATTGTTCGTCAGTGATTGGCTTCGCCAGCGTTGGCTTCGCCAGGAACCTCTTGATGCCTGTTTATTAGCGGGTCTAACGATACGCCTCGGGACAAAGATAAGCTCCCGGTGGACTAATTCTGGAGGCATAACTAACTCCAGTGGGATCCATGCGAGCTGCTGGAACCTCCAGGCCTCTCTGGTTTCCTATACTGACGACTAGAGAAATGGAGTCTATTATGGCTTGATGACGTGTGGGCCCCTCGGTTGTAAGGAAAGATGAAAACCATTGTAAATCTTCTTTTCCTATGTGGAAATTCCTGACACATTCAGACACACGTATGATATGCCATCAAATAACCTCGGAATGGAACATCAGCTGCCCAGGATTAAGGTGTGTGGTCAGAATACATTCACGCCGGCTGGAGACTCGGCCCCCATGCTATAATGACCAGAGCGTTAGAGAAAATTGTATTAGGTTTTGGCGTGCTGGTGAATGGAGGGTCGTATACGGTGACTCAACCGTGGCAAGTCGTTGTGGGTCTTGGCGCCGGTGAGTGGGATGTCGCATACAGGTGACTGTCACTTGTGATTGGTCGTTTTTAAGTGCTGGCGCTGGTGAGTGGGAGGGGCGGGCACCGTACTCCATGGCTGGGGAAGCCTCATGCTGTGCTGAACATATAGCGGAGACAATCTTGGCTGGAATGGAATCTTATAACCACCTTCGACTAAAGTTTTTTTTTACCCCAGTTGTAGTTTGATCACTCCTGCACTGATGTCTGTTGCATCAAGGACAACATACAGGACAATTAAATTCTCCTCTTCCTCTGAACCCTACTGTGCTTTCTTCCTTACGAAGATCTGTTCTTCGTCGTGGGCCTCGTCATTCTCAAAGCATTTAGCAGGTTATGTGCTCTCTAAACCTCCTTCCTTTTTTCTTTTTACTTCTCTCTTTTCCCAAATGCAGAGTTTCCTCTTCGACATTTGCACTGTAAAAGTCGTAGATGGAGCGACATCTCTATCTTATCCTTTCAACAGTGGTGTTCCTCAGGGTTCTGTCCCATCGCCTATTCTTTTCCTTCTCTCTTCCACAAATGGTCCTCTCCTCCTTCAAATACTCGTTTCCTTTCTTATGCTAAACATGTTTCCTCTCTGATTTTGGACCTGTGCAACATTCCAATCTATATCTCTTTCTAGAAGTCATTCTTTCCTCTGTGTTTAACTTCAAAACATCACAATGCAACAATGTAATAACGTAGACATGTTGAGCATAGCCATGACCTCCACTCTATTCTGGACACCCCACACAACCAGCATCACACAGTCTGCTTCCCAAAAGCTGAGGGGCATCGTATATGAGGCGTAATTATCTTTCATATGAGAATCTGTTTCATGTACACAGGGGATTCTGTTTGCTCTTTTCACTGCACATTTCCAGTAGTATATACATTTTCATATACATAGAGCGTTGTATATATATATATATATATATATATATATATATATATATATATATATATATATATATATATATATATCTATATATATATCTACTCTGAAGGCTACTAATTTGTCTTTAAATGATACAGTTGCACTTTAATACAAATAGATTTGTATAAGGGTGGTGAAAGGAGGGAATGAACCGACTGGGGCACTGACTGTGTTTACGAGGAGCATTTCCACACAGGCAAAGTGCGTCAGGTCAGTTAACACTCTTGCCTCACCCGGAAACTCAGCCAATAATGACCTGTCAGTACCAGAGTGTTTTGCTCGCTGCAGGTGTTTACAACTCATTAGCAGGACGGGATTTTTCTTTTTTTTCCCGTTCGATGTCATATCGCATGTGTGCCTCCATTACCAAGGAAGATCTTTGAGTACCTGGCGTCCTGGTACGTCAAAGAAAGTAAGCGAGTCTAACGAGTGGCGATTTTCGCAAGCATTACATTCTTCCTTCCCCGTCTCTTCTTTCTTTCTCCTTTGTCGCAATGGAGCAATCAATTTCATTCACGTATTAGTCTTCCAGAGGCCATCAGCATCAATGACAGATAATCGCAGGGAACTCGAACAAAGTCTGATCACGAAACATCGCGAAGAAATTTGTATATACTAGCGGTAGAGTGACAGACCCCTTCGGTTCCAGGGAGATCAGCGAGTCTTCGTCTGACACTGGGTATCTGCTGGAACGGCCTTGGTTAGTCTTACGGGCTCTGTGCCAGTTGACTGTTATGGTTCCGTCTCAGCGCTTCTAGTACCAACTCTGTAGTCCTCATATTGTCTCTAGTTCTAGGTCAAAGCACGGTCACGCCGGAAGAATTGAATGGTGGGCAACTGTGATTACTAGAAAGAAAGCAGAAATTGAAAAAAATAATGGAAAAGACGAGGACGAAGACACGCAGATGGAATGAGGTGTTATTCCCTCCATACAGGAGAACATGATGACAACATAACATTAGCAAATTTGTTGGGATGCTACAGGAATGTCGAGGATCCCAGCAACTGTTACTAATATATATATATCTTTACCGGCAGCGGTGAGCCTGACGACTATTAGAGGGAGTCATTGTCCATTAAGGAGGTTCCTCCGACGCCACTGACACATACACAGTACTCGAAGTCGTCCCCCAAGTCTCCTCTTACCCTACCAGCATACGTACAATACTCATAATTTCTCCACAAGGTTCCTCCGACCCTACTAACATGCATATAGTACTCGCAGTCGTTCCCTCAGGCTCCTTCGACTCCATCAGCATACATACAGGGCTCGAAGTCGTCACCCGAGGTTCTGCCATACCTTATCTAAACACACAAACAGTACTCGCAGACTTACCAATACAAGTCACAGTGATGATAGGTGAAGGTGGTCATAATAAATGTAGGACATAAAAAGAAAATTCAACTGTGACCATGCTAAGTTCAGAAGACGTGTAAGGAACGCGTCTGTGGAGAATGTCGAAGGCTTCGTGAACCTGATGAAGAAGAAAGGAATCCCCCCCCAAAAAAAAATGTGGCATGGGCGTCCCAGCAGACAGCCCTCAGCCATATCTCAGTGACATATCACGGTAACAGTTCACATGGCGCTCCATCACGCCACGGAAGCACCTCTGAGGACGCGCATCTCCACATCAACACACGGCGCGTCCGAAGAGAAACTTCTCCCATCGCATCACAGCAACGCTGCCCAGAGGAAGCCTTCCCCATCACGTCACAGAGATGCTTCTCAAGGAACACCTGAACGCACGTGACAGCAGCTCTCCTCCCAGAGGCCTCGAGTTGAGCTGCATTACGCTGTCACTTCTCATGGTAAAACTTGAGCGTGGACAACAACACTTGTTACAGGTTTTCTTCTTCATCGCAACACAAAAGCTTCCTTCTCTCAGGAGGATTCAACAGGTCACGGTTGTGCAGCTTAAGGCGAACGCTAATCCATCACTTGTTAAGTGATTAACCTGAGTCTTATGCCGCGCTGACCATCAGATGAGAGAGACCGAGGATCTAGATGTTCTGTCCCCTCACTCGAGGTAACGCTTGGTGGTGGTTCATCTCCTGACTCGTGTGACTGTCACCTGACTCGTGAACTCCAAGACTGGTGATATGACCTGACACATGTTTGAGGTGTGTGTCATGTGTGGTGCTGCTGGCGTGGTGCAGGAGTAGGGAGGCGTGTGTCAGGCTTGGCGCAAGGGGTGGGGAGGTGTGTACCAGGCGTGGTGCCGGCGTGTATGTATGTGTGAAAGGACCAGTAATTGGGTGAGTCAGTATCGATGCTGGAGTCAGTGTGGCGGGTGAGACAGGTGGCCGTCCAGTGCCCAGCTGCTGCCTTCATTTAGGCTCTTTGTTCACCTCTCACACGCCATTATTGAAGATATTACCTGGCATATTCTAGTGATGCTACATTA
>JAYMFT010194968.1:0-11789 GCA_038088735.1 Panulirus argus
TGAAACTACAATTGCAGTCATTATTTGGCTTCAACTGAAGTATAACACACACACATACACTATATATATATATATATATATATATATATATATATATATTGTCTCTGAATAAAGTGACTACGATTATGAAAGACAAATTCAATTGTTTCTTATTCTTTTGGCAAGAGGTTATCCTCCTGTTGTAATACACCTGCTTGTTGACTGGAGACGCACACCTGATGTAATACACCTGCTTTTTTACTCTATTGGGACACACACACACACACACACACCTGCCCTCTACTAGTAGTGACAAACTTGATTTATAAACCTGACGTCGGCACACAACTATCTCCCGCTTCTTTATATACTACAACGACGGGTCTTTGCGTAACCAAAAGGTCTGCACCAGTCCACTGACCCTATAGACACCACTAACTCCACAGTGTCCGTCATGCCCACCATCCTCGCTACTGGACCAAGGATATATTATAATCCACCGATTGTACACCAGTGCGTTCGCCACGCGATAAACAAGTACGGAGAATCCGGATTCCAATTCTTTTATCTAGCGTTAAGGCCATCTTACTCTCCAGGGTTATCCAGAACAATGGACAGCCAACGAATCAGATAACAACAAACATAAAATTCGAGGAATGATTGTTTGTTCTTGAAATAATGATAACAGCAACGAGTCCGGGTGTTTGGGTTGGCTTTTATTACATATCTATTTTTTCTTACGAGAACGTATCTTATTTTCTCACACTTTCTCAGCCCATAATGCACAACGTTACCACATCATGTCTCACGTTAGCCCGGGGGAAGGGGAGGGGTCATGGGTTTTCTATAAATCCCAACCCTCTAGCACGACGGTACGACTTGACCACGACAGGACGACCCCTAGCCACGCGTGTGGTACGATCCTTGAGCACGACTGTATGACCTGAACACGATGGCACGACCACTTGAACACAAGGGGACGACCCTTTGGTATAACGGCTCGGCCTTTAAACCTTAACCCTTAAGGATCGTGTCGAAAAGGCCGAACCGCCATACACTAGCTAAGCCTTAGGGGGGTCGTACCATCGTCAGGAGAGGCTGCAGGACAGTAACATGACCAGGGTTTAATATGGGGGGATGCCATGGTCAACGCTGGTGAAAACAACACCACGACTAAAAATCTGGCGGATGAAAATGATGCAATTTGAGTCAACTGACGCTTCGAGTCAGCTGCACTTTCCACTCGCTCTCCCTCTGTTCCACACCAGGTATTGTTTTGTTTGGCATCATCCATCAATTTTTGCCTGACACATTGTCTTCCACGTCAAGGGTGCCCATCCGTCACTCTCAGCCAATAAACCCGAGCTACCATTCCATCCGCCACATCAACTCTTCCACCCCTCCACTGGGGCAACCCCC
Source organism: Panulirus argus (assembly GCA_038088735.1). NCBI lineage: Eukaryota > Metazoa > Arthropoda > Malacostraca > Decapoda > Palinuridae > Panulirus > Panulirus argus. The sequence continues at coordinate 1,399 of JAYMFT010194968.1, forward strand.
CCCCCCTCTTCCTCTCACCACCGCCTCCAGCCTAACCCCCCCCACTCCCATTTCTTCACCAAAGATTGGGCCTCTGACCACACTCGCATCGGGCTAACACCATTGACCACCCATACAAGGACGGCCGCCGAGATCTGCAACCCCCTGACGATAGGCTATCAAGTCTAATCACCCATACAAGGACACCCTGGGTGACCTCTCACTCCCTGGGGCCGGGTCATCAACTTAAGACAACCCACACAAGGACATCCGCTGTGACCCGCGACTCCCTGGTGCTAGGTCACCCATACAAGGATACCCACAGTGACCTCTGATCCCCGGGGTAGGTCAGCCATACAAGGAGAGCGAGGGTACCTTACCTTACCGCACCGTGCGCTCCTGGGGTCGACCTACCATCACACACAGGGAGAGGGAAAGTTGGCTCAAGTAAACGGCCTTCAGGAGCAGCTGCTGCTGCTCTCCCCTCCCCCCTCCCCCATCCCCCCTTCTCCTCCCCAACCCCACAACCCCCCACCCTAAGCCCTGACCCGAGGGACGGGTCCAGGGGAAATGACTCTAGGGTCGTGTGTGTAGTGAGTGTGACGAAAGTGAGAGAAAAGCGTTAAAGGACATCTGAAGCAGCGTCGTAAGTGTCGACATCACAAGTGAAGCAGTGTCAGGTCGTCTTACTATACCTGAACCTGCGTCGGGTTGCCATTATAAATGAAGCAGCGTCAGGTATTGACACTACACCTGAAGAAGTGTAAAGTGTCGACACCACACCTGAAGCAGTCAAGTGCTGTCATTATCCTTCAAGCTATTCAAGTGTTGTCGACACCACACATGAAGCAGTGTCGTGTGCAACCAGGCTACGAGAACGTTGTCTGGCTCAGATCAAAATCTATATACTAATATAAGGAACAAATGGTTATTATACGTGTTCACGCCTTCGTGGTCCAGTGTTCTCCAAGCGAAGCAGTTGAGACAGGAATCCATAATTCAACTGACTGAAACACCACGAGCGACCCCTGTTTACGACCCCACCCACACACACACACACACACAACTCAACGTATCGAAACCAACAGAACAAGAAACACAGGGAAAGGACTGAAGAAGTGAAACTATCACCAGAGGAATATACAGGAAATAAGTGAAAACTGACATGTATCAATGACATTAGGATGGGGAAAGCAATCCGTGCGTGCATAGTTTGAGAAATGCAGACTGATACACAACTCACTCGAGATCTTACGGTTACACAAAGAGATGAAGGCTCGCCAACAATCGCGGAGTATTCTTAGCTTAAAACGTGGCTCCCGATCACTGAAAACACACACCAACAGCAAGAACATTTGGAAGATTCCCAGTGATTTTACGGCTAAAGACGATCAGGTATTGGGAAAATATCTCCCGTGGCAAATGCCGCGTTACAGATCTTATGTGAGCAGTTAACGTTCAATTCGTTCCTGCCGTGGGAAGCACTCCGCCTGAATCTGTTTTGGAAGCGTTTAGGGATTTCACCAGTCGAAGTACCATGACATGGAATTAAATGACGATTGACTAATTGCTGCGTTTGATGTGATCATCGCCTACCTGTGTCATTAAGATGATGAATGTGGATTGATCGTAATTGAAAGACACTTTTGGGGGTAGGATTAAAGTTGTGGAGTCGGGATATGAATTGATATGTAAGTTTAAGTGTTGTTGAATACATGAAAATAAAAACTTAACAATTTCCTTTACCCAGGATAAGTTAAAATGAAAGGATATATATATGTGTGTGTAGTGAATACTTGGTACACAAATGAAGTGAAATCCCGTACTGACGTACGCCGCTACGTTCTGGGAAAAAGGAATAATGAAATAATGGGGAAGCCAACCCACACACGGTATGGGGCGGTTGGAGTGTGTGTGTGTGTGTGTGTGTGTGTGTGTGTGTGTGTGTGTTGGGGGGGTCTGGTTAGGAGAGAGGAGGGGGGGGGGAAGGCAACGAGGCAAAAAATGGGATTACCACTACTGTATACTACTGTCGGTAGTATACACACAGCTTCGTTGTTATACTGGATAAACAGCCGAAAGAATTTATAAGTTAATACCACACACACACACACACATACAACGGGTCGATGGCAGCACGTCCATTGATGTCAGCGATGACAACAGCTCTCCCGGCCACGTCGCCCTCATTAACCCCGTCAGCAGTTTCCAGAACTGGACCACCGCCATCGCCGGCGACCACAGTCATCGCCGATTAAGTCCTTAGGATGTGGTCATGCACGTGTGAGGCCCCGCTGCCAACCGCGTCACCAGCCCCCTACTGTCTCATTATGTCCCACTGCCTCCACCCCCAGAGAGAGAGAGAGAGAGAGAGAGAGAGAGAGAGAGAGAGAGAGAATATCGGGGGAGCCCTTACCAGCTAAAGGGGAAGCTGACAAGCCGTGGTTCCTCAGGGCCTAGTACTGAAAATACTCTGTCTGTGTCACTGACATCAGGGATGAAATCAAACGTGAACATATTTCCCAGCGTCTAAAAGCATGAATGAGGCGCCAGGGAACAAGGAGTGCGCGATATGCTTCAAAAGACGCGGCGCAGGCGCAGACGTGACGCAGCAGCAGCGGTGGTCTGACAGAGGATGGAAAACCGGACGAGCTGTGACGATCACGCCGGTGGTAACTGGTTACGAAGAACCAAGCTGTAGAGGGAGACCTTGGGGCGCCCATATTACTCGGGCCCCATCGCCGGAAATTCACGCACGAACGACCACATGTGAGGGGAAAACAAGCTGTGCGTGTGTGCTGTAGGTCACTGCCAGAACTGTTGTCTCACACGTACACTGTAGGTCACTGCCAGAAATGTTGTCTCATACGTACACTGTAGGTCACTGCCAGAAATGTTGTCTCACGTGCACTGTAGGTCACTGCCAGAACTGTTGTCTCACACGTACACTGTAGGTCACTGCCAGAAATGTTGTCTCACGTGCACTGTAGGTCACTGCCAGAAATGTTGTCTCACGTGCACTGTAGGTCACTGCCAGAACTGTTATCTCACACGTACACTGTAGGTCACTGCCAGAAGTCTCACACGTACACAGTAGGTCACTGCCAGAACTGTTGTCTCACACGTACACTGTAGGTCACTGCCAGACCTGATGTCTCACGTGCACTCTAGGTCACTGCCAGAACTGTTGTCTCACATGTACACTGTTGGGCACTGCCAGAACTGTTGTCTCACACGTACACTGTAGGTCACTGCCAGAACTGTTGTCTCACACGTACACTATAGGTCACTGCCAGAACTGTTGTCTCACACGTACACTACAGGTCATTGCCAGAACTGTTGTCTCACGTGCACTGTAGGTTACTGCCAGAACTGTTGTCAAACATACACAGTAGGTCACTGCCAGAACTCTTGTCAAACGTACACAGTGGGTCACTGCCAGGACTGTTGTCAAACATACACAGTGGGTCACAGCTAGAACTGTTGCCTCACAAGTACACTGTAGGTCACTGCCAACACCGTTTGTCCACTTCGTGTAGAGCAAGATGTCTAAGTAGATATAAACGACGTGTATTCAAACCAAGGTCGAGTATGACGTAGGAACTTGATCTCCTGACTTGAAGAAAATAGAAAAAAAAAAGAAACGCTTACAACTGCTGGAGTAGGTGTATAGAAATCCAGCAGGGACTGTGAAATAGAATAAAAATACATTATAAAGGACCAGCAAAGACCTCAGTTAAAGGAAATTACGATACATGGCAATCACCTTCAAACCGTTACGAGGCTAGATATAAATATTTTAAGATTTTAGATATACAAGGCTGGATATAAATATTTTAAGATTTTAGATATAAAAGAAGCTAAATTATATAATTCTAGATATAAATATTTTAAGGTTTTAGATATAAAAGAAGCTAAATTATATAATTCTAGATATAAATATCTTAAGGTTTTAGATATAAAAGAAGATAAATTATGTAATTCTATGTTCAAAGTTTTATACTTTTAGAGATTTTCTTTTTAATGAATAGCAATTATACTCCATTGCTTCAAAAAATCAAATTCAAAATTAGGTAGACAAATCTTTAATCTTAGAAAGAACTTCAAAATCAAAACACATCAAGACGAAGCTGGAATACAGAGAAGAATCTGGAAAGAATTCTGAAGCCTGTACGACAGAAATGTGAAACTGAGTGGTGGAATCACACGGGTGTAAAGCCTACACACGCACACATACACATTTTACACCCCATTACAATAATTGGACATGGAGGGAGAGAGAGAGAGAAAAAAAAAACCGCACACATCCTCGCTCCATTTTCTCTTGTCAGAGAAGTAAAGCAAGAGCGGACACCAATGACTCATTTTGAATTATACAGTGTAACGCTGAGAGAGAGAGAGAGAGAAGAGAGAGAGAGAGACGGGAGGGACAGAGGCAATGATGGTTCGGGAACGCAACAGGATATGAGTTCATAGTGTTGCCTCATCCCTAGTTAATGAGGGGGAGGGGGAGGAAGGTGGGCAGGCAGGGGTGAAGGGGGTGGTGAGAGAGAGGGGGAGAGGAGAGGGGAAAAGGGGAGAGGGCAGAAAGGGAGAGATACCGTAAGAGAAACGAGAACGAGATCGCCAGGGCAGAACTATATCCTGCAAGTGGTGTGACTGCTGCTGTGATCTCTCCATGACCTGTTCATCCCGTCTGACGAGGAACTCTGTCGCCGCCGCCGTCTGGCACTCTCTGCATAATGAAAAGATCATGATGTCTTGTCCTTGTGCCTGTGAATGATGGGTGCCTGTTGTTGATCCGTGGTGCATGACGGGTATGACTGATCCTTGAGCTCGGCGGTATGTCGCTCCAAGCACGACGGTTCGACCCCCTCCTGAACACGACGCTACGACCGTTGAGAACGAAGGTACGACCCTTGAGCACGAAGGTACGATCCTTGAGCACGACGGTACGGCCCTTCAGCACGACGATATGACCCTTGAGCACAACGGTACGACCCTTGAGCACGACAATCCGATCCCTGAGGGTGACGGTACGACCCTTGAGCACGACGGTACGACCCTTGAGCACGACAGTATGACCCCTGAGCACGACAGTAAGACCCTTGAGCACGAGGCACGACCCATACCTATGTTAGCGACGTTTTCTGTCAGTCTTACATTTTCTTTTGTAATTCTGGATTCTATCACCAATTTCCACCACTCAGTACCTCCAAAAAAATCTCGAATTGAGATTCCTATGTACCAAGAACATAAAGAGCATTGTGTGGGGGTGTTTAAGTGCGGGTGTGTCTGTGTGCGGGTGCCTGCCTCACTTTCCAAGTAACATAAAGTGCTGTAGACAGTGTCATGGCCGCCTTTTTTTCCATCAAGTTTACGTTTGTGATAGTCGTTGTTGACGGCCTTACTCACACGTCCCAGCAAAAAAAAAGAAACAGACACAGAAGTCAGTTTTCTGAAGCTTTACGGAATTTCGACCAAACCAACAAATCATTTTCTTCCCTGTAATTTCTATGTTTTCGTGGCGACAGCTCTAACTTGCGCCATATTTTCCTCGCATTAACGACTTTAAACTTAAGCCAACGAAATTTTCTCGTGTCCTAAAACACAAACATTATTTCCATAACTGATGCACTATTTCCATAACTAATTGCGACATAAAGAGATTATGTAATACTGATCTTTTTTTCCAGAGCAAAATGAAAATGTTTGTTGTCTAACACATATTCTTAGGAAAAGTGGGTCGTCTTTCTCCATCTCTGCTCACGACCCATCGCCTGTATGTCTCTCCTCTTTCAATCTGTATACTATCTATTCTTAATCTACAACACTAATTCAAATCGCTTTGCCCTCGATAGATGGTCAAATCCAGACATTTGCACTGTAATCACAACTTGTATTCACTTTTCTAACAGGCCAAAGCGAACTATGAAAAAATATTACTGAATACCCTTAAAATGTGAGGTTGTAGACAGAACCAAACAACTTTTACCTTTTTTTAAAGATAAGAGTCCTCTTTCTGCATACTTAATTACATAACTTTTCTTATTACTCCCACTCATCAGCCCCTGTCATACTTCGATTAAGGCCCGTCCTCCAAGTGTACTTGGATCACCAAATTCAAAGGAGTTAGTCCATTTTTCCTTTTATATACCCATTAATTGTCACTTGACACTCCAATAACTATAAATCTTGACTCTATTGTAAGAATATAACAACAGTAATTAATTCTTCAATGTAAATTAGAATCACTTAATATTCTTACCATGTAGTGCCACCTTGCATTTAATATTTTAGCTAAGAAACTTTTCTTAATACTCCATGAGCGCTTAAAACAATGCTACATTAGCGCAGCAGTTCATATACATGCAAGTATTTGATCACACACCATAAAGAGAATCTTGAAATACAATAAGAAATTCAAATGTCCGGTTACCATCAGCTGTTGATTATAAATCCGTTAAATTTATTATTATACAATGGTCATATTCGATGAAAGAGAAAGCACAAGCATTAAGCTAAATATGCTCGGTGGCGGTGTACCATGTAGCAATAATCAAGTCTTGAGTATAACTTCACTCATGTGTACTGTAACCTTTCAATACTTACTAGAAAGCAAGTCTATAATTTCCCAGTCCTCGTTCAGTATATCTTAATCACTTATACGTAATCATCACTTATAACATTGTCAATGTAACAAGCAGACAGCATTGGGAAAACAATAGAATTTTATAACTGCTTTATTATATCAATATATTTCTATATTATACTGAGCTTCTTCCATGACCCATTCTACATTTCTTCCTATTCTTTATCATTAAAAATATAGCCATCCTTACATATGTAACATTTTTATTCTTTCCTATACATTTTAAATATGAAACTGGTCAAGGTTACTTGAAAAAACACCTAGGCATCCATCAGTGCGAATTGATAAAGTATGTATTCCTGAGACTAAAGTGTAAATCTACTGCTGTACCTGACAGTTACAACAATAATCAGACAATAATCACAAAATTACACGACAGAATTTTCCCAGGGTGTGTTCTAACTAGCGGGAAGTATGCCATTCAGTATACTTACTGCAAATCTGAATTTCACTTTCGTCAACGTATTATTTTTACAGTAGCATAAAACTGTGATAACGATTCAACTTTGTACGGAGCATGAAATCTACAATCTATGTTTACATGCGAACATACAATACTTTTCACTGCCAATAATTGCATAGAAAAACATATTTCAACGACTATTTTCCAGTAAATAGACTGAAACAAAGTCTTAGGTAAAGTATGCGGTTTCAGGTAAAAAAAAAAAAATGTGGCAGTAAACTGTGAAGTATTTACTCTGAAAACATTCACGTGAGACCCAGGAAGAAAATGTTTGCCTTAACGTGAGATCCAGGGAGGTAAAGCTATTGTTAGAGAAGACAGAGGGAGGTCATGCTTGTTCAGATCACAGAGAGGGAGACTGTGCTAAGCTTGACCACAAGGAGAGATCAGGTTAGGCGGCTCCAACACAAACACGGAGATCATACTATGTTCGAACACATGCACAGGGAATTTAGGCTAGACTAGATCACACACAAAGGGATGTCTTCCTTAGCTAGACCACAATGGGCTAAAACGCAGACACAGGGAGGTCAGGGAAGTCGATAGGACAGGCCAGATTACATCTAACCAAACCTTGGATGGCGCTGACAAGTCTAAGGATGATGAAGCTAGGTTACTCCATACATGCAGGGATGATACAGCTAGCCTTGAGCAGTTACTGACTACAGACATAGTGAGGATAGGCTAGATCAGATGCCCAAGGACTGTAAGGCTAGATAAACACCCAAGGAGTCACTGACGAGGCTTGATCACAGGTGCAGGGATGGCAAGACTAGTCTGGAGCACTCTGGCGCAAAGGTGATGTGTATAGTCTATTTTATATACGCAGCACTGGCGCAGCTAGGTTAGGACAGACAACTGTACTGATGGTTTGGCTGTGACAGAACAAAGGAATAGCTGAGTTCACTAAATACCAAATGATAGGAAGGGTTGTTTAGCACTGACAAGCATTGGCACTGATAAATAGATACGAAGGGATAGCAGCGCTACGCTAAAGCAGATAAAGCTAAGATGGTGAAGCACGGAAAGATGAAATAGGTGGAGGTGGTAGGGTTCGAGTCCCAAGGATGGTAAAGCTAGGCTTCTTAGAAGGGAGACCCACAGACAGCAAGACTAAAAAACCAGACCAGATCATGCCGGCGAAGTTTAAAGCACAGAGAATAAAGGACGACAGTGCTAAGCCAAACCACTTCATTCTGGATAGGACAAGCAACCATACTTCTAAAGGCCATGCGGATGTTTTTATCAGCATAGCGTGACATCCTCCCTGATATGACGTGCGAGGTACGCATCAGCTCACACACTCCCGCCACCACTGGCTGCTCCGTCACCCTCGGCCTGCTTCCCCAAAATACTGGCTGCCCGCACAAACCAGTCCCATTGCCTGGACAGGAAAGCCATCTTCTCTCTGTCTTTATGTAAGTTCCATGCAGGTGGTTTCCGTCACAGTAAAAAAAAAATCAATTAAAATTAAGAGAAAACACGGTGTTAACTGCGCATTTACGACTCAAAACTGGACATTAAATCAAAGGCGAGTGAGGAGCAAGAAGAAAGAATACAAATGTTGGGATTATAATGTACGAAACCCGACATCTGGGGAGAAGGAGCACCAGTTAAAGAGACTATGGAATAAATGACGTCTAGATAATCAAGAGGAAAGATCCGTTAAAGAATAAATCATGAGAGGAAAAGCGAATTCGGGGAAACTCCAAACCTTTTCAGTGTAAGTATATCAATAAAATTAATACTTCGTTGTTTATCACACATCTGCCATGATGTCTTTCTACGCTTAAGTATACCCTTCTTTGAGAGCATGACTGTGTTAACACAGCGGCAAGACTGTCTCGAAAATTCCACAATCTTACGTCAAATACTTAAAGCGAGACATTCACTATCATGACCTCCTTTGTTAGCCCTGGCATGGATACCAGCAGTATAACCTCCCTCTCAGCAAAACTAAGAACTCCAAACAATTTCATCTAACCTAGAGAGAGAGAAAAAGTATGTGTGTGTGTGTGTGTGTTTCGAAGCAGCTGAATCAGTGATTCATGTACCTAGACATTCTTCTTTCCATGACGAACAATACGAGCAAACACGACCTTAAAAGCCGACTGGGAACGACCCCCTCCCCCCTTCACTTTAGAGATGAAGTAATCTTAAGTTCACAAAAAAAAAAAAACTGGATGAAATGCTGTTCCCATTGAAGACCTGAATGGTATATGCTCGGGTTCAATATTATCCAACAAGTCTTAAGTTAAATGCCATCCTGCATTACGAGACTTTGTTAGGCCACATGCAATGCCATCGTTGTCCGTAGGTAAGTCTGGGAGTGCCCAAGCCTCGCTCCAAAATTATTTTCCGACAGAAATAATCTTCAGCGCGCTTTCACCGATGACCCTATGTGCCCGCTGTTGTATAACAATAATTCAATCGTATCATTATTTTCTTTTTGTTGCCCTCGTCCGTTCTTGTGGTTAATTCTCGGTACTTGCTGTTCTCTTGTAGATTAAATACCATAATTTGAGATATGTATGGACTTTAGGACAGCAAATACAATGAATTCGTTCGTTCCTACCCGTTCATAATGTAATTAATTTCAATCTTATCCTTATTTACGAAGATTCTACTATTCCCCTCTTCCTATTCTTTCATATCAGTGATACTTCAGAGATGAACACCACACCTGCAAGATGGATTTTCGTGTTGTTAAAACCTCATCCGTATACCTTCACGCATTGGTTATACCTTGTCTAACAGGTTATTTTTTTTCCTTCTATCTCAAGCGCACAAGGTTCAACTCATCGGGATGAGGGGGGGAAAGGCTAGTTTATGGGGCCACCACGGGTTGTCCTTCAACTTCACCCACCCACACACACACTTTTAAGCTAGAAATATTTTTCTTCTTTCTGGGAGTGTCCGACTCACTCACCCCCATCTAATTCCACAGCTCCTCCCACAATCTGACCTCACGACGTCATTGCGGATACCAAAAGGTCGTTTTTATAATACCAGATCGACCTTTGACCTGTCCTACTGACCTCTGACCTCGGCCTCAATATGGAGAGGCTTCGGAGAGAACAAGATGCCATTACTCAGTGTTCTGGTTCTAGAACAAAGCCAATATTATTGATTCATACCACGACAGTAGCTTGTAAACATTTTTGACATATAGCTTCTCCAGTTTACACACACACACACACACACATATATATATATATATATATATATATATATATATATATATATATATATACTGGACTAGCCTACTAGCCTGAGTTGGGGTCGATCGTCAATAGC
>JAYMFT010194979.1:0-11789 GCA_038088735.1 Panulirus argus
AAGGCATATCCTTGGATTCTGCTCATCATCTCCCTCCTGTTTGCCTTCATCCGAGCAATGGAATACATTTCCCTGGGCAACCTATTCCAGGACCTGCTCGCTCATAAGAAAGTAAACGACGCAGATACCCACAGGCTGCACTTGTCCCAGTTTTTGCATGATAACGTTGGCTCCTTCGGGAGAATCTACCGTAGAAGCGTGATCCTGCATTTTGTGGCCGTTGCCGTCGATTTGGCCACCATTTTCATCGTCAACTATTTGGCAAGCAACCGCCTGGTGCACATCATCATCACTTACCCCTGGCGGCGTGACATCGTCGGCTTCACAGATCCCGTCTCGCTAATGTTCCCACCATTCGTCAAGTGCGACATCGACGAAAGAGCTCACATCATTGGCATTGGCGGGAAATATTACGGTTGCTTTGACCGGATGGCATCTCTGTATGAAAAATTGACCCTGATTGGAGTGATCATCATCGCCTGCGTAACTCTCCTCACCGTGTGGCAGATCGTATATCTGGTTGTCATCCTTCCCTGCCGACGGAGGTCTCTCATCTCCACTGGAGGAGCCCTTCCTAAATGCGAACAGTATATTCTCTCATGGGCCTCCTATGGAGATATTATTGTCCTGAGTCACTTTAGGATGGAGATCACCGGCCGCCAGTACGGATGGGTCATTAAGGGTCTGGCTACCCGCCCTGTTCTGGGTCCTGTTGCTGTAGTGGTTCAGTGAATGAATAAGGGGGCATCAGACCCACCCTCTCTGTGATGAGCACCCGTCCCGGCCGGACGGGTGTTACTGCCTTATTGCCAGGCATGAAGGAATTATTCGTTCTCTTGTTTTTTGTTTTTGTTTTCATTTAAAAAAAGAAAAAAACGCTTTTTCACTACACATTTATCTTCATTAAACTACATCTTTGCATGACCCTGAACAGAAAGGGATGTATACGTCATCTTTTTCTTTTCCTTCATGCATTTGTGGTGTTGTGTCCCTTTGCAATGAGCCAGTAGCGCATCGAGCGAGAGGAGTGTGTGTGTCTCCAACCGGAGTCCCCCATTAGTAATTTACCTTCTGCAAGGAGTTCTTGCTCTACTGCTTCACGTACCCACCATCCTGATTGTTCCTTCACCATTATCATTATATGTTTATTCTGGTTTGTTAGGATTCTGTTGAGGATTATATATTATCAACAGCTCTATGCATTCTTTGGTTACTTTATCTTGCTCACCATCCTGATTGTTTTTTCATTGTTATACATCTGGCCTGGGTGGTTGTGGTTCCTTGGAGGGTTGTAGGCCAGCAACATAACTGTACACTCTCTTCCCACCGTAGTGTTACCCATTAGGTATTCTCTGAAGGCGCCAGCTCTAGATATTTACTGAAATTTAATGTTTTTCATTATTAAGAGGACCAGTCCCCCCTCCTTTATCTTTTCCATCCCTCCATGTTGTCGAGTACCCCTTCTAGGCAGATAAGGTAAGCTTTTTTTTAGCTAATTTGTGAGTTCGGTCTCCACCACTTCAGCGATGTCGGGGTTGCTGCTGTCTCTGATATGGCCTTTGTATTATACTTCCTTACCCTTTGTCACGCTAACCCGTCTGCGTTCGTAGACAGAACCTACATTCTACAACACTTGCTACTTGTTATAGTTCCATCCCTACCGTGATTTCCTTCCCCACCCAGATCTGGTCCGAGCCCTCTCCTCTTATGCTATCACCCAGGGTTCTCTAGCTCTCAAGCTCTCCTTCCTAGCCGACAAGTTTGTCTCGACCGCCTCAGCACCTGTTGACTACACGCTTCCATGTCGGGCGTTGCCCTCGGTGACCTTTTCCAAATCTCGTCTTGCCGGCATGACCCCCATTCTCTTGACTTCTTGAATTTTCGTAAATGTCAGTTTCATCGCTTCGACTAACCTTCCGCCTTACAGACTTGCGCTCAGTAATCTTCCTTTTAGCAACGTGGCTAATTTGTACGGCGGCCCAGCTTTCTGTTAACTCCCGCAGTCGTGTTATGTCCTCTCATTTTTCCTTCGACTTATCAGGACTCCAACCGGCATCGTGTCTCTTCAACAGTCTTATCCCGTTCTCAGCTCTGCCTATCCGTCTGGGGATCTTCAGCATCCTTACACCTTAGTTCTTCTTCAGTTCTTTCAGTGGTTTTCTTGAGTCCTAAACTCAGCCTTTATGAGGTTATGATGTATTCGCTGGTTGAGGCCATCTACAATTGTCATACTGTGTGTGTGTGTGTGTGTGTGTGTTACCGGACCCCGCACCGGTCTGCAGATGGCCACAAAGCGAGCGAGAAGTAGCCATCGGCAGAGCTGTATCATCGTTGGTGGCCAGAACTGAGTACGGTCTCGTCAAGGACCTCCTCGCTCCAAAGAAATCCGTCATTTCCCTGCTGCTGCGTCGAGCGCAGCCTCAAAGGTGCAGGAGCCTCACAGGAGGAATTATGGGTTTGTATCGTGATCATGATAATGGTATTTGTATTTATGAACTGGCACGTAATTTCAGGACCCCTTTTATGGCGTTGCAGAAGCTTCCAGCGTGCGCTTTACGCGAGTGCAGGGTAAGGTGGTCACCTCTGGAAAGGGATTGTTCTTGATGCGCTTCTCCTCTCCGTCCGCTGACGATGATACAGCCTAGTGGAAGATGACTCCGCTCGGAGTGCTCTGAGCGTTGTTAGTCTTGTAGGAGGAGCGCCTCACTGACCGAGAGTCACCACGGGCCATCCCGAAGACGGACCCGCCTGGGTTCGAATCCTGGTTATGGCTGTCGGCTTACACCCAACCAAGATAATCCTCCTCCTCTTCGGACTGGTACATATACAAAGGTCAAGAGACGGGGCAACACTAGTGTAAAACTCTCCCATAACACACACCAGTGGTACTCACACAGCATGATTTACAAGGACTCACGCCGATTTTCTCCCCTTTTTTTACACAAAATGTGTCTAGCGATGTAAACAGGACCAGCGAGCAAGCGTTACAGCTCAGGCTAGTCTAAAGCTTTCTTGTGCATAAGGAAGTTTTTTTTTTCTAATATAATTAGCGTAGAAGTTTACCCGCACTCTGATTAAACTTAAATAACTTTTGAACAGGTATATTTAATTATGGAAAATTCATTAGTTTTAGTATTACAAGCTCCTCCTGTTCTGAGCTTTGCTACCCTCCGTGCATTGTACTAGGAGAATGGATCGGTGGATGGCTCGAAAAATTCGTGTAGTCTACTTCCATTGAATTTTGTCGCTCGTTCCCCTCTGTGTTGGTTCATCTGACTGGAGTGTGACCGGAATGGACTTGGATGAGATGCATCGTGTAGGTTATAACACGGGAGGGAGGTAATGTTCCGTCTTTTTGAAAGTTCCGGAAGCTGATAAAGTGTTATACAGTATATGAAGATATAATACACATGACACCAGTTCATTAACCCCATCGGCCCGCCGATGCGGCTCTTGGATGTGATGGCCTGGCTTTTGGCCTGACCGCTAGGGGTCACCTCACACGTTGTCACGCTGATGTTGCCTTACCTCAGAATCTGCCAGGCTAGCATTGCTGCATCTGACACTCTGCCTCTCTAACGCTACTGCACCTCACACTCTGCCTCGGTACCACTGCTGCACCCTACACTTTGCACGACACACACGTTCCTTTTGCACAGTGCTGTGGGGCACCGTAGGCAGCCCCGTACGTTGCCGGCCCCTTGGGCGAGCGTCTGAGGGAGAGGCCGCCCTGCAGCGCCGCTGCTGCCTGAGTGAGTCATCTAGGGCGTGTGACGTTGCTTGTAACAAACAGCCATCCAGCGGGCCCTTCATCATGGTTATCTAGGCCAGGCTTCCGTCGCCGCTCCCAAGTCGACACATAAACCATATTAGTTTCTTATCTGGCCCAGGTGATAGGTCACGGCCCCGCCCACAGCCAGGCGCCTCGCTTCCTTAAACCGGTTTACCCTCAGCGCCAGGTTTAATCGGGTTTGTCCGGGGGGGGGGGGAACCCGCCCTCCCGTGGTTTATCAGTAACGTTTTATTGTTTCCTTCATTACTCTTGTTCGTCATCAGTGAGGGATGGAGCGACTATAAATCCTGGGAAGGAAGTGATGCCCTAATGAAAATATTGCCCTCTGTGAGGCTGCGTCGAGGGAGGGCGGCAGGGGTTGCTTGGGCATGGGTAAAGGGAGGGAAGGGGATAGAAATGATAAGGGGAGAGTTATGAAGGTGGCTACGCCAGCCCACCACGTACGGCGGTGGCCATCCGGAATATTTTGTATATTAAACTAACGTGGGATTAATTGGCTGCTTTGGTAAGATAGATAGATAGATAGAGAGAGAGAGAAAGAGAGAGGGGGGGGGGCATCGGTATTGTAGTAAATTGTTGGATGATATACTGATGGGGAAAGTAGGTATGGGTAATGTACTAATAAGGAAGAGGAAGTATGAGAGCTTTTCTAATAACGGAGGTGGGTATGGGTACTGTGTTTGACAAGGAGAAGGAGGCATGAGAATCATCATGAAGGTGGGTATGGTAACAGTGATCACACAAAGGAGAGGTTTGGACGGCATTACTGTGTAGGGAAGAAGATACATGAGAGAAGAAGGAATTCTTCTTATAGGGAAGAGAAATACTTACAGAAGAGGGAGCCACTGCTAAGGAGATAGGAGGAGTTTAATCTCTATTAAGAAAATTCAGAGTTGGGGGCACAGAGACTTGAATTGTGATTTGTAAACAGAAAGTTACGGTTTACTCTCTGGAGACCCATTATGTAGTTGTCAGTGAATAATCAACCCAAGATTTTGCGTCAGTGTGATACACGGAAATAATTCCTAACGTAACAAGCACTGAGGTAAGCAATGGCAAGGTAAAGACCACCGAGGCAAGCGGCAGTAAGGTAACAACCACTGGGGCAGGCCGCAGTAAGGTAACAGGCACAGAAGCAGGCAGTAGTAAGGTAACAACCACCGAGATAAGCAAGAGTTAGGCAGCAGCCAATGAGATAAGCATCATCACGGTAAATGCAACTCCAATAGGCAACAGTAAGGTAAGGATGACAAACGTGCACACAAACGACGGAGATAAGAGAAGAGCAGCAGGGTTTGGGGCTGGGTTGGCAGCCAGTTATTCATCACGCTGATCATCAAATACGAAGCTTCGTCACGCCTGAGTATCACATTTATTTATATACTTCCATTAAAATAATGCTTTACATCACACGGGAATAATTTCTCTCTCATTAAGCTACTTCTTTCCTAATTATTGTGTACCTGAGGCGGCAGGAGAACGTAAAATTAGCGAGGGCCTGCCCCGGAAACAGGCGGCAGCCTCCATCCATCACGCCTTTGAAATTGCGGCTAATATGACGCAGAATGGACTATCCCAGGCAGCCGCCTTGGCTGGCTAGGGGTGAGGGGAAGGGCGGGGGGAAGGCTGCACGCCGGTGGCCCAGGGAGGGTGGGAGGGGGGAGATGGTGGCAGGGTGAGGGGTAGGACAAGTGTCAGTGCCTTGCACATAGCAACCTGGGATAAGGGGCACGGAGTGGCGCGAGGAGGAGGGGAAGGGGTATGCGTGGGAGTGCGCTATGGCATGAGCAAAGGGGTGCGTGAGTTAGGGACAACAGGATGGAGACTGGTTGCGCGCATGGGAAGGGCAGTGAGGGAGTGATGGGAGTGCGTGAGTGCAGGATTGCAAGGGAACAGGATGGGATGTGTAATGGGAGAAGGATGGTAGAGTGTATACAAAAGCGAGAGAAGTGTGTAGGGGTGAGGGAGGGATGTGGTCGTGAGGGAGTGGAGGTAGAGTAGGAGGAGGAGGGGATGTAGGAACACAAAGGAATAAAGAGAGAGGGGTAGCCCTTGGACGGGGCGCAAACGTGGAGATGCCTCCTGTTTTGCTATCCTGTTTCTACCACTGTAATTATACATTCAGATAACCTCGTTATGGACCATCAATCTCCTGTTGTCTGTCCTTCCCAGATATCGTTCTCACCTGCTCCGATACGACCTGTCTTATCACTGGCTTTGCTACGACCTAACCTAACCTTCACCTGACCTTCTGCTGGCCACAGCACCTCCGCTTCCCCTACTATATTCATTTCCTCACACCATACTACCCTCTCCTATCTATATTTTTCTTTTCATTTATTTGGATACTACTTTCGACATATCTTTTTTTCTTTTTTTTACAGCAGTTTCCCCTCACAGCCCTCGCCAGGTTTCCCTTCTTTCTCACTATTTATCTTTTATATAAACTTTCGAAACTGGATTTTTCATACACACATTTCCTCTTGCTATTCAGTGCATCAGTATAATATTTTTATATCATTTTTTTGTTTTATTTTGAAAGTTACTAAGATTCTCTCTCTCTCTCTCTCCCTCTCTCTCTCTCTGTGTGTGTTTTGCGTAGCTGACTAATATTAACGCTTCTGTTTCCTATCACTCGTCAGCCCTCCACTTAGACTCCCCCTTTACTTATCACACCTCAGCTGTCTTCAGAGATAACCCTTCCCCCCCCCCCAACCTTTACCCATTGTACCTTAGCTCTCCACGGAGACTCCCCCTTCTCCATCACACCTCAGTTCTTCTTGGAGACTTCCCGTACCTCCTCATTCACCAGTTGTCCTTGGAGAACCCCCTCCATCTCCCTTGGACCACTTGATGTGGTTGAATAGATGGACTCGGTCGTTTTGCTCTGTCTTGCCACTTCGTATCTTCCTCTTCTTTCTGTCTTACCCACTTTCGTTGGTCGCCATCCCGTGCCTTTTTTGTTGTATAGTTACCGACATGACACGAGGAAAATATACCCCGGTCAAAGGCCATCTGGGATGAAAGGAATAAAGTTAAAAAGAAAAATAGAAAGTAGAAATTTAATCATGGCTTCATGGGTGTTTGTAGACTTCATTCTTGAAGGCACAAAGGTTATAGGAAGAAGGAAAGACGAAAGGAGGAAGAGAATTCTATAGCTTAGCTGTTTGAGGGAAGAGAGGGCTAATATAACAGCCAGTCCTTCAGTGGTTGGTCAGTGTGAAATCCGTATTGGTGATCAGAAAGAATGGAATGGGATTCTAAAGTGTTTGACAGAGTGAGTGTCAGGAAAGTTTCAACGACACAGGAGTTAATAGAAGTGAGAGCAATGCAGCGATAGTTTGAGAAATTAGAGCGGTCTTTTCTTATCGGGATGTGCTGTACCGAGGCATGCTTTCGGGCGTAGAGAAGAGTCTGGGTATTTAGACTAAGGCGAGATAGACGAGCAAGGGGCGGAGCTAGTTCAGAGGCGATCTTCCTTAGCGCTCGAAGGGGTATACCATCTGGGTCGTAGGCCATGTTCACTTGCAGCTAGGAAAACACTCAGATGACCGTGCACGGGGAAGAAATAGGGGATGGGAAAGGTTGAGGTGAAGGAATTAGAAGTGGAATAATCCTCAGTTGAATTATAGGAAAATGGGGCACCGAAAAGATGTTTATCACCAAGAGAATTAGCTATACACTGATCAGGCTAGAAGAGTGCATTAAAAGTTGAATTACAGAAGTTATTGGAATTGCTTTTCGTTAAGGACCAAAAAGGTGTGCCTGACTTTACAAAGAACTGCTTTGCAGTTTCATGGCCCAGTACACTCCTCTGTTCGTGATGCAAATGTTATCAGAGCAGGAGCGGGAGCAGGAAAAATTATCAGATATGATGTAGGACTCTATCCCAGCCTAGATAACCTCCGCTATTCGTTCAATACAGCATGATACATTCCCGCCAGCGAAGCAGTACCCGCCCCAGCGAAAGTCAGTAAAGAAGCCGAGAAGGGATGACCGCTGAGTTATCCCATGGTGTCGAAGTTGGCGTTTCGATAGGGTATGGAGGATGGGCAAGACGTAAATATTTAGTGGCGACATAGTAAGGGTGTAGGAACTATGTATTTATAATGGGAGGTAACAAAGAAGTTGAGTGTGTTGGAAGAGTGGTTATGACGGTTGTGGATTCATGTTGGGTGTTTGATTACTTATTCCATGTCTGTAAGGAGATGTTACCGTTCTCCGCGTGCTCGAGTGTACACCGCGAGTGAAAAGTCACCTCGGTAAAGTTGTATCATTGGGAATACAATCTTGTCAAAGAACTCTCCACTCTGAAGGTGTTCACATTTACATTCTGTTGGAGGTAATTGCAGCCTTGGGCTGCAGGAGCCTCTGGATGGAGATCTTGGACTTGATCATAGGGTATTTTTACATAAATGATGTGAAGAGATCGAAGCTTCGTTGCAGGAACCGTCCTTTTCTCGACCACCTACTTCATCTTCCTATCCATGGCACTTATCAGCCGTTCAGCCTTCCTTTACTTGACAACTGTTCAACCTTTCTTTACTCGCCAGCTGTTCAGCCTCTCTTTGTTCGTCAGCTGCTCTGCTTTCCTGTACTCGATAGCATCTCACCCTTCCTGTACCTGTCAGCTCAGCCTTCCTACACTCGTCAGCTTCCCACCTTTCTCGTACTCATCAGTTCAACCTTCCTCTTCAGTCATCCCTCGGTCCTTACAGTCTCCTCCTCCTCCTCCTCCTCCTCCTCCTCCTCCTCCTCCCCACCACCACCACCACCACCACCACCACCACCACTCCTGCCTAGCGTAGGTGGGGAAAGGCACGTCTGCGTCCGGGTAGTACATCAGCAATGCACGTCTCTTGACGTTACGAGGCCACTAAATTAGGCAGCACCCACGATCCCTCCCCACCCTTTTCTTGAGCCATCTCTCTGGGGGAATAACACGTTGGGGGGGAAAAAAATCTCCCAGATTTCCTTCAACTCTCCGAAATGATTTTGCCGTTTTCCAATCTCTCAATCATCGAGTCGATTGTCGGGTAGGAGGAGGAGGGAGAGTGGTAGGCTTTGTGTGGTGCACCAAGACCAACCAGCAAGGAGCCTTGGGGACGCGCACCGCACCGCACCGCCTCCCTCTGCTTGTTCATTTGGCCGACGCCTTGTTAGCACTGAAAGACTTGAGCGGTCCGCCCATCTTTGTTATCTCTGGAGGGATTCCTGTACATGAAGGATCTCCTGCCCGGCTGCCTCCTTTATTAGCCATCCGGGGAAGGATTCCATTGATATGTAGCCTTTGTGAGTAACTCTCTCTATTGTGGTTTATTTGCGGATGCGAAAACGCGAGAGGCAGTGGAGGTGATGATTGGAAAGTGTGTGATATGCGTGTTTTACCGGCCGGCATCGAGGTGATTGTGCCAGCATCGGCTAACCACACTGGGAAATATTGACTCCGCCGTCAGTATAGGTTCTTCAAACTTTGTAGCAAATAGCAGGAGGGGAGGAGGAGGAGGAGGCGTGAGCGGAGGAGAGGACCGCGACGGGGAAGCTTCGAAATGAGAGGAACGGAAGAGGGGAAACGGTCGGGATGGATAAAGAAACACACGTGGGGAAGGGGAAGCGGACTGGAGGTAGGAGGAGGAGGAGGAGGGAGGAGGTATGCGAGGACGACGAAGGAGGAAGCTGATGATGAGAGGCAAATTTGGAGGAAAGGTGGGGGATGAAGAATTATTGTATAAGATAGGGAGAGGGAACGAGGGAGTGGCGATGAGAAAAAGGCGGGGAGAGTGATGTATGGCTGAGAGAGAGAGAGGGTGTGGTAAAAGGAAGGAAAAGAGTTTGTCTGAGGTGACTTTCTGCGGGGGAATGTCGACATATAAAAAAGGGAAAGCCTGTGAGGGGAATGAGGATAAAAGGTTAGGGGACAGCAGAGCAACAGTGGTAGGTGAAAGATGAGGGTGGAGATGAGAGAAAACTAATCATAAAGAAGAAGGGACGCGACAGAAGCTATGGGAGAGTTGGCCAGAAAAAAGCCATGAGTTGTGGACAGAATGATGGTGTGTGTGTGTGTGTGTAAGAGGGCTAAGCGAGGAGGGAGGAGGACGAGAGGGGCCACAAGAAAAAGAGAGAAATTTGAGAGGTGGGGAGCAAAGTTTGGACATGAAGGAGCTAAAATAATGAAATAGAAATCAGAGGAACTGGAGAGAAAAACAATGTATACAGGAGCTGAGAGGGCAGGGGGCAGGCAGCTGATGAGCGAGGGAGACTTGGGACGGAGTAGAGGACAGGAGGCGACCGATGTGTGAGGATGATGGGTAGGGAGAGCAGGGGGCAGCTGCTGGGTGAGGGAGGTGGATAGAGAGAGAGAGCAGAGAGCCGCTGAGGGGCGAGGGAGAAGGATAGGGATGGCAGGGAGAAGTTTCTGGGCTAGGGAGATGGATAGGGAGGGCAGGGATCAGCTGACGAGTGAGGGAGACGAGTAGAGAGGTTCAGAAGGCAACTGTTGAGTGTGGGTGACGGGGAGAGAGGACACGTACTTGATCGCCATCATGCAACTGGGATCCACCCTACTTCCATACCTCCAGCTCTCAGACCTGACTCTTGTTGTATATATCCATTTCCACAACACTCGCGGTCATAGTTCGAACCACACTAACAATCAGAACACAAACCCAAGGCCGGTGGAGTTGGTGTCGGAGGCGTATTGAAGCTGTTTGTCGAGATTCAGGTGAAGGTGCGTTTGTTGGAGAGAGACGTTCTGCGAATTATTATTATTATTATTATTATTATTATTACTACTAATATTATTATTATTATTATTATTATTGTTATTATTATTATTATTGTTATTATTATTATTATTATTATTATTATTATTATTATAATAATTATAATAATAATATTAATAAGCTTGAGACCCGTGGATAGAATGGCCTAACCCACAGGGGTCGGGAGCAAGACAATGAGCTTGTCAGATTTTTTCCCCTTAGGCATTCTTAACGTAGGAAGTGTCATTCATTACTGTTACAGTGAACTGTTCTCGTTCCCGTTTGGACAAACTGTTACCGCTTACGGTGAGGTATAGTTACGTTCATGCGTGCGTCCGTTTACACACACACACACACACACACACACACACACACACACACTGAGAATATTCCAATCAAACACCGTGACGCATTCACTGGGGCCGCGCGCGCTGGTTCTAGCGCATAAGGTTCGAGTCCTGAATGTGGCAGTCGGTCCACAGTCAACCCAGCTGTTCATCCACCCCTAGGGGTTGGTTGATGAAATGGGTATCCGATGAAAGGGTTTGGAAAGTGAGTCAGCTGTTGTTGGTCATGATACAGCATTGGTGGTGGCTGATTCGACTGAGAAACTGTAGAAGTTGGTGACTAAGTTTGGGAAAGTCTGTGAAGGAGAAAGTTGAGAGGAAATGTGAATAAGAGCAGGTTATTAGGTTCAGCAGGGTTGAGGGACGAGTTAGTTGGGATATCAGTTTGATTAGAGTAAAATTGGAGGAAGTGAAGTGTTGAAAATAATGGTAGAGGGCTTGGCAGCGAAAGGAAGCATGGAAGCGAAAGTGAGTCATAGGGTAGGTGAGGGGGCGAAGGTTCTGGGAGCGCTGAAGAATGTGTGGAAAGAGATAACGTTATCTGGGAGGGCAAAAATGGACATGTTTGAAGTAATAGCAGCCCCAACAATATTATATGGATGTGAGGCATGGGCTGTAGAGTTGTACGTAGGAGGGTGGATGTATAGGAAGTGAAATGTTTGAGTACAATATGTGGTGTGAAGTGGTTTGATCGAGTAAGTAATGTAAGGGTAAGAGAGACGTATGGTGCTAAAAATGTTGTGGTTGAGAAAGCTGTAGAGGTGGTGTTGAAATGGTTTGGACATGTAAAGGAATGAGTGAGGTAAGGTTGACAAAGAGGATACATGTGTCAGAAGTGGAGGGAACAAGGAGAAGCAGGAGACCAAATTGGAGGTGGAAGGATGGAGT
>JAYMFT010194990.1:0-11789 GCA_038088735.1 Panulirus argus
AAAAAAAAAATATATATATATATATATATATATATATATATATATATATATATATATATATATATATATATATATGCCGTTAATGGAATGGCCTTGATTAGGGTCTCAGTCGTCCCAGTTGTCCGTGCCGTCTCAGCTAACATATATATAAGAAAATACTGTTAAGGTGTATGGGAGAGTGTTGACGTACATAGCATCTGATTGGGAAGTTATAATGTGGCTTCAGGAGAGGTAGAGGTCTTTCTCTTTATTACGTGGACCAGATATTTGCTTTACGACCTCGTTTGAAAAATGCCTAGGTAAAGAGTTAACTGTATATTGCTTTTGTGGATCTGAAGAAAGTGTATGACAAGACTAAGAGAGTGGCCTTGTGGACTGAAGTACGGATATATGGGGTAAATGGGGAGTTATTAAGGCAGAGAATAGTTTTATCAAGATCCTAAGGCTGTATGCGATTAGGAAGGGAGGAAAGTGAGTTGTTCACAGTGAAGATGGGTTTGTGTCAAGTATGTGTATGTGTGATAACACCATGGTTGCTTAATCTGCTTCTGGATGGAGTGGTGAGGAAGGTGAAAAGAAGGGTCTTAAAGTAAGGTGCCAGTCTATGAGGAGGTAGAATGATGGAATGCAAGATGCTTTCAGTGTTCGGGGCCTGAGCAAGCAGGAGGGTGTAAGGCGTGCAAGGGATAGAGCGAATCGGAGCGGCGTTTTATACGGTGGGTGACCTGCTGTCATTGGGTTGAACCACGGTATATGAAGCGGTCAGGAGAAACTACGGAAAGGTCCGTAGAGCCTAGTTATAGACAGATGACTGGTTTCTTTGCATTATACGTGACATCTAATGAGTGGACGTGAGCAAATGAGGCCATTCCTTCGCCTGCTCCTGGCACTACTTCCCTAACATGGGAAAAGCGAGCAAATATATGAAAAGAGAAAATGTTCTGATGTTACAGAACTCCACCTTCCTTAGTTTACAACGCGAGCGAAAAGTTGACGAAAGGAAGTACAGTCTGGTCAGAGAACTAGCTTCATATGAATCCAATCCGTCATATCCCTGCTGCTGAATGTAGCGCAGCTTTAGACCTGCAGGAGGCCCTGGAAAGATGATAATGGGGTAACACCAGGACTCGTTTTGAAATAGAGTCCTTGGGTAACTTTGTATTAATAGATGTTGATATAACCTCTCTCTCTCTATGAAAAGTGCTATAGGTCATCCGGTGTCATTAGCCGGTGTGTTGGCTCCCCAGGCGATCCTTCCCTGCCCCCCATCCCCCACTCCCCAGAGCGGCAGTGTGTACCTAGAGCGGCTCGAGTAATGACATCTTCAGGCCGTCTTAATGAGGCAAGATCCTCATCACCTGTCTTGATTGCTCTCATTAGCGTCCCTGGTCCACCTTGGCCGGAGGACAGTCTCCTTCCAAGGATGCAATATTCAAAGTCTAAATCAATCTGCTTTTAATACGGATATGACGTCAGTCCGCTGCCGGAGGGGGTTAGTAGTGGTGGTGGTGGAGGTGGTAATGGTGGTGTTGGAGGTGGTAATAGTGGTGGTAGCAACGGTGGTGACGGCGAATGTGGTATCAAAGGTGTCGACAGTAACTGCAGATTCTGTGGTGGTGGTGATGATGGAGGGGGAACTTGTGGTTAGTGGTGGTGATTTTGTTAGCAATGGTGGTGATAGTTGTGGTAGTAGCGATGGTTGTGATATTGGTGGTGATCATAACTGTAGTGTCTGAGGAAATGATGATGGAAGGGAACATGGTGGTTCCGTTATGGAGGTAATGCAAATTGCATATGGCCAGATGATGAAGATATCACCGATTTTTCCCCTAAACTCAACAGCCTCGCTGATTCCGTAAGATTTACCGGTTTGGAAGAAAATGTGGGTATCTTGCCCTTTTTTGGTGTCGTTGTGCACAGACATATGAGCCTGTTCAAGTTCATTATATCTAGAAAAGCTACAAATATCTCCTCATATATATGTACACTTCTACTCAGCTCATCCGTATTCAGTTTTACCCACATCAATCTAAAATTTTCTTTCCTACACTCTATCACACACTCCCACAACTCCTACTTCAGGAGCAGGGCAACTCCTTCCTTGCTCTAGTCCACTCACCAACCTCTGACTTTACTCCGAAGACATTTCCAAACCATTCCTCCCCTTTACCATTGAGCTTCGTTTCTTACCAAATGCAGCACCTCGTCGTCCTATCATCTAACAAATTCAACGGAAATTAAGTTACATGGTGTAGATGGGGTTGTCCACCGGTGGTTAGAAAACTGGTTGACTGGCAGGAACAAAGAGAAGTAAATAACATTCAGGCCTCATAACAAGATATCTGCCAAAGGGATCAGTCTAGGCACCGTTTTTCTTTTCATAGATATTAATGACATTGTTACTGGGCTTTGTTGTGAAATCAAAGTTCACAGATGATACTATGCTTGGTAATAAAGTTACAATATAAGTTGAAAGTCTTCAGGTCCAAACTGAGAAAGTCGAACTGATGAACTGGGCTCTCAGGTGGCTGATAAGTGCAAAGTTTAGTACATTAAGTGTAAAAAGAAAAAGGTAGTCAACAGCATGAATTAAGTTGGAGTACAAAAGATAGATTAGAATAAACACTCAGAAATAATAGCCTCAGATGACTGAAAGCCAAATAAGCAGCGCACAGAAGCAGTTGAAATGGCGAGCAAAAGTATAGGATTTATGGGAAAGGAATTCGAATTTCACGTCTAAGACAGTTTATTGGAGCGTCCCCACTTTGAATGATGCGTTCAGATTTGGTCACCCTGGATTAAAGAAAAAAAAAATATCGTAAAATAGAGTAAAGCGGCGAACTACCCTGACTGAGCAACATATCCTGTGGGAGCAGAACAATATATAACAAACTTATTTAGCTTAGGAAAAAGAGGGTTAAAAGATGACTTGAAACAATGAGTGAAGATTATCAAAGGCTTTGATTATCTCGATCTACGAAGCTAGTTAAGGCTAAAGTTCTATATTTCACTCACAGGAATCGATACAAATTCAAAGGCAAACCTTTTTTTTCGAATGAGGCGAGTATCTGTCTCTTCAAAAAGACTATTAACATACAGAACGATTACGAATTTGAGTAATTAAAATCAACACAACAGATATTTTTAGGAATGTTTTCGACAAAGGCTTTGCCTCAAATTTCACCTGACATTATTTGCCTCTCCTAAGTTGCATATAAAATTTACAGGTATCTCTCCTTAAGGCATGTGATTGCTTCACT
Source organism: Panulirus argus (assembly GCA_038088735.1). Taxonomy (NCBI): domain Eukaryota; kingdom Metazoa; phylum Arthropoda; class Malacostraca; order Decapoda; family Palinuridae; genus Panulirus; species Panulirus argus. The sequence continues at coordinate 3,261 of JAYMFT010194990.1, forward strand.
TCTCTTATTATCACAGTAATTACTGACTCTCTGATCTCTTCCACAAATATCCTCAGCAGGAGTTAATGATGTATTGGTGTTTACATTCATGTAAATTTCTTTTTTGCCAGATCTCCAAAGTGTTCATTCCATCTATTTTTTACACCTCCTCTTTGTCTGCTACAAAGCATTTTCTCCTCTCCGAAGTTGTTGGTGTTTTTTTCTTACCTTTCTTTAAAGTTCCTGTCGCTCCCTGTTGTACTCCTCCCAATCATTGCCACTTTTCCCCTACAGATACTGTCCCCACACACTTCCTTTATTTCTCACTAGCACTAGATTAATCGATTTACGCTGGTAACCCCGGCAAATTTATTGTGCACCCCATGTTCATCTTGTGAGTGGTAGGGCAAAAGGATTAGCAGTTCAACTGCCTCATCTTAACTCTTACTAACCTTTCTCATACGTCCACATCCCGCTCTCTGGATGCCAATTACTTCGTCTTTACATTAGCATCATCTACACTTCATCCGCTAATTTACATAAACAATTCTGTGAACATAAAAGGGAAAAAGAGCAAGCCGAGTGAAGACACCTTGCTTACATTTACTGACACCTCCAGCACAGGGCTTTATATATGGCTGAACACATGAAGAAGAGTCATGTGTTCAAGTTTTTTCGACTGGAGGTTAAAAAATGCAAGTTGATGGCATTAACGCCACTTGCAGTCGGTAGGCCGAAATCCTAAATAATCAGCAACCAACCTAGCAAAGACCATGAATGAAAATATGAAGAAATTTTCTCTCGAACATGAGGAGGGGGAAGCAAGCAAGGGGTCACATCAACAGTTATCTCAGAGAAGCACCTCCTGTGCTTATTGTGACTTGCACAGACCTCATGACCCTCCATGACAGATCAGAGTTCAGCAGGGAAGGGAGGAAGGGGGGCGTACTCTCCCTCTCTCTCTCGTCGTGGTACTTAAGATAATAAAACAGCAACAGGAAATTAATTGTACTGGTCTGATATAAGTACAGTATAAACAGAGCTGACCACTCTAGAGGATCATGACTCCAGCCTCTCGATTTCCTCACGTGTAATGGCAGAGGGAGAGTACGCCCCCCTTCCCCCCTCCCTACTAACACTACAAGACCGGTCGGCGTTATGACCTCGCCGGTCACAGACAGGTCAACGATCATCTACTGAAGATTCAGTTCCCTTGTTTGTCTCAGACCACGTATGAGAGTGACACTTTTCATATGGGAACCGTCGCTTAACCTGTCACAAGAGTTGTGTTTGATGGCGCCCGTCCAACTGCCCTGTCTGGACCTCACAACACCAGAGGCGGCAGCAGCGTTTCACAGCGGTCCTCTTAGGATATCATCACCCAAGCACAGCAGGCCAGTCTGACGCACGCTGTGTGCTGCTGCAGCAACATCGGCCTAGCAGTCAGGAGACGTGTGTCCGCGCCGTGCCGTGAGGTGGTGCAACTCCAGGGGATTAGAAAATATGACAGTGCTTCCTACCCCAAATATCTCTGACCCCCGACCCGCATCCCAGCTCATCTCTGCCGTCCTGTTCAGTTCGCATTTTATTCCTGCTAGCACATTCTAATTACATCAGAGGAAATCATCAGCCATTCTTTTAAGATATAAACTCTACAGATGACCTGAGTCATTTTGTTTACACTTCTTACCACATGTCAGTGATACCAGAAAGCTTCCTAATCTAAGCCAAGCAAAGCTAAGCTAAGCTGACATATCCCAGGTTAGCATAGGAGATATCTGGAACCGTGACAGAACTGTCTCAAAGTGAGCTCTTCTCTGGTGAGATACGGTGATCGTAGTGACCAGGTGAAACCCATAGCTGACGATCCTGAGTTGCAGGGAGATGAGAACTGGGTTGAGGGAGCGAAGCTACTGGGCCAGGAGCTCAACCGGGAAAGCCAGTGTTGAGCAAGTGACACTGCTGAGTCAGCAGCTTCTACTGAGTATTGACGTCACGCTGGACTTCGAACCGGCCAACATCAGCCCGATTTTTAGGTCGCGCCTGACACCGACCTGCCAACACAGGCGCTGTGGGGCTCCACTGGCAAAAATGGCAAGTAATGTCGGTGGGTGACAGGGAGGAGAAGGAGGAGACCTGCAAGAAGTGGGGGAAGGAGGAGGTCTTAGGAGTGTGGGAAGGAGGAGGAGGAGGTTGCAGTAAGTGTGAGGAGACAGTAAGGACTGAAACAGAGGGCACTCACGGGACGAGGGTAGCGTGTCTCGTGGTTTGAGGAAATGGTCGCAGGTTACTCGCATCGTCCGGGTAGTAAGAACTAGTTGTTATTTCCACTTTGCGCAGAGTTTGGGCAGGTAGCAGCACTATTCACGTAGGCTAGAAACCAGAGTGAACGCTATTAATGGACCGTTAGCTGAGAAAGTCTTTCAAGGTGAGGTGTTCTTTATACTTCCTCTTCAGCCCGCCTTGTCCCGTCTAAGATTGTGTCAGGTACAGATTACTAAGCCTTCGAGGAAAACCCTCTCTTGACTGATTGTGTTCTTGCTCCCGCTGTCCTCAGGAATACTTCATATGTTTAGTTCTGTAGTGTGTTCGTTGACCACAACTGAAGACGATTCCTCTAGACAAGTACAACGCATGAAGCATAACTCACTTGTCACGGATCACTTTTTTCTTATCATTTGGTGGCAAATGGACGTAAAAGAAAAACGTTTGACCTTGTCCACACTGTATGACCTGAGAAGAGTGATCACCTGTAAGGAAGCTGACTCTGATTCCAGTCCCGGGTGAAGTGACCTGCTTTCAGCCACGTTCACTCCAAGCCCCGCTGCTGCTGTACCTCGAATATAGTTTGTTTACGTCTCCGGCCTCAGGCAGCCATCCAGCAGGTTGATACGTTGCTTCTTGAGGGACTTATGAATCCACTGGTTCTCCTGGGGATGGAAGCTCCTGATGCCACAGTTTGGCCTGTGTACGTTGTCTAGGTAGCTCTTCATGAGGAAAAGTTCTTGACTCTCTTCTTGAGTGCAAGAATTAACCGAGGTTTCCCTTTAAGAGTACGAGTGTTCTCCTAATGAATGCAAAGAACTTTTGAAAAGTGCAAACACTAATGTTTCCTACTGAGTGAAAATACTCATCTAAGGACTTCATCATGAATGTAAAAGCTTGCCTGTTCCTTTTGGTGAAAATTCAACTAATTCTCTAGGGTCTTCTTGTGAGTCTAGTCACTAGTCACTTTAACGCTTCGTTAAGTAAAATCCTTGTGCAGGTTTCTCTCGAATGAATTCAACGATTAGTGTAGGTTCTGCTTGATGACTGCAAGTCCTTATATCGGTTCCTCTAGATAAATCCAAATAATCGTCTGCATTCCTCTTTTTGAATATCATTATTTGTTTCCGTACTTGTCTTCAACTTTCTTAACGAACCCAAATCAACTTTTGGATCCCTTTAAAGGTGCAATACTTCCTTAGATTCCTGATAAGGAGTTCAAGTGCTTATTCAGGCTCCTTCTAATGAGGCTTAGGACTTCCCCAAGTTCCTTTTGATAAGTCTCAATACTTGCCCAGATTAGTCTTGCTGAATCCAAGTAATTAATCTTGATGAGTCTAATTACTTATGCATGTTTTACTTGGGGAGTCAGAGTACATGTTCAGCTTTCTTTTAAGAAGTTCAATTTCTTGCCTAAGTTCCTCTTGGCCAGCTCAAGCACCAGGGCATGATCTTGATGAGCGTGGTGGCTCCACAAGAAACAAAAGTCCTCTCTCTCTAGGGTCGTGGTCCGGCTTTCCACCCTTTGTTCCTTCGATAGAATTATCACCCTCGAGTAACTCACAGGGTGCAGGTTCTTCCCCAGAGGACGGCAGTCACTCACGTCATCACAGATTAAATGTCCTTCTGGATAGTAATCAAATCCTTATTGTCGAGCAGAGGAATATATGAACCAGCTTATGACAGATGATCACATTCTCATCCCCTAACTGGGAGAGATGTCTTTGTAATCAATTACTCCTTTCGTTGTTAAATTGCACAAACTTATAGACTGTACCTTTATTAAGGAAAATATAGATTTTTTTTCAAATATATTGGTACTGGAAAATATATATATGATGAATAAAGGAACGGATCCTAGTAGGATGTTTTAAGGTAGGATTAAAGAAAGTGCGTGAAAGTAGAGAGGGACATTTTGCTTCATCCCAGAGGCTGAAATCGAAGGCAGTAGCACCTGTGTTGTGGTGGCGCTGCAGTTTTAAAGATGAGGTTCCCTTCCCCATCTGAGGTATGCTTGGTCACACTCCACACATACAGAAGCTACATTAATTAAATCGATATTTTTTCTTTCACTTGCTCGGTAATTACTACGGTAGGCTGCTGAGCTATAGTGGCTTAGTCTCTTATGAGAGGATCATCGAGTGTTTCAACGCATACCGTGTGTAACATGACCCCCTGGGGCGAGACACTCCTGCTTCCCTTGACCATGGCGATGCACTCCCCTCCCAACAGTCCCTGCCTCTCCCCTCACCCTTCTCTCCCCGTGCAGCCCTCCCCTTCTCCCCGTTTCTACCCTTCCGCTTCCCACCCCTCTACCTCACTTCTTCTCCTTCCCATTGCCCTCCCCGCACTTTGAATCACCCTTGGCCATTCCTCTCCTGCTTCGCCATACATTACCTGGGCTCACCGTTCTCCTGTGTTACGTGTCCCGGCTCACTGTAGGGGGGTATAAAAAGGAGAGAAGAGAATGCATGTAGGGTTTGGGAGAGAGATGAGGGTGTGGGAAGGTACCTGGGAGACGGGGAAGGTAGCAGATATTTACAGTACATCAGCTACTGGACGGTTGACGTGTGGTTGGAGTGGGAGTGTGGGAGTGGGAGGCAAAATTGGTAGAGTTTTATTCATCTGCTTGGATGTCACTTCCTTCGCTCCTGCCTATATACACACACACACAAACACAAACACACATCTTCTTTGTTGTATGTATTGTCTCTGTTTGATTTCTTCCTTTGCTGAAGATAATTCGAAAAACCATCATCATCATTATCATAATCATCATTATTATTAGTAATACAATTCTGTCATTATAATTATTACTATAATTCTTATTATAATAATTATATTTGTTATTATTATCTTTATCATTGTTACCATTATCAATGTTACGATTATCATGATATTATCATTATTTTAGCTTTAGCAGAGCAAAGGAACCGGTTAGCTTGGGTGCGTCTCTAAATGGAGAAAACTTGGAGGAAGTGAAGAGGTTTAGATACTTGTGACTGGACATTGCGGCGAATAGAGTAATGGGAACGGAAGTGAGTCATAGGATGGGTGAGGGGCTAAAGGTTCTGGAAACATTGAGGAATATGTGAAAAAAGAGGTCGAGAATTAGGAGGGCGAAAATAGGTATGATTTAAGGTATACTAGTCCCAACGGTGTTATACGGATGCGAGGCGTGGGCTGTACATGAGGATGTGCGGAGGAGGGTGGAGGTGTTGGAAATGAAATGCTTAAGTAGAATATATGGTGTGATGGAGTTTGATCGAGTAAGTGATGTGAGGGTAAGAGAGAGGTGTGGTAAAAACGAGAGTGTGGTTGAGAAAGCCGAAGAGCGTGTGCTGAAATGGTTTGGACATATGGAACGAATGAGTGCGGAAAGGTTGACAAGAAGGGGGAGAACAATTTGCAGATGGAAGAGGGATTGGAAAAGATTCTGAGTAAGGCCTGAACATGCATGAAGGTGAAAGGTGTGCACGGAATAAAGTAAATTAGAGCTATGAAATAAACAGGAGCCAACGTGCTGTTAGTGGACTAAACCAAGACATATGATGCGGGTGGGAAAAACCATGGAAAGGTTTGTGGGGCCTGGTTTTGGTTAGAGGGCTGTGTTTTCGGCGCATTTTACTTGAGAGAATGTGAGCAAATGCGGCCTCTCTTTGTCTTTTCTTGTAGTTAACTCACTAACGCGGAAAACGGCGAACAAGTATGAAAAAATGGAAAAAAAAATGTTTTATAAGTAACAGTAGTACACACACACATAAACGCATACACAAATCCCATCAAGTCTCCCTCAGAATTACAGTAATGTTGGACCATCTTAAGTGTCGTTCACGTGACCCCTCCAATATGTTGAGAATTTATGCTTATTAGTTACACGGGCGAGACCCCAGTAGACTTGGTGATAATCTCTGCATTTATATGCTAATACCCGACACTGATACCTAATGTCTTCAGTAAATCATAAACTAATCTTGTCAAACAACACCTCCGACCACCTGATATTAGGTTGTCACCTGAGGTGGCGAGGTGTGGCCTTAAACCACCGTATGAACAGTCGTTTGGCACCTCTCTTGCCCACCTGAGTTCCCGCCCGCTTACTCGCCACCCAGGCTAAGCTTCCACCCGCCTGAGGCCTCACCACACTCACCTCGTTGCTTCTCCGCGGCTTCAAGGAACACCATCAACTTTTTTTCACCATAGTAATCAATACTGTTCTTGGACACAACGTTCCTAATGTCCCTTCCGTCTCTGCAACACACTGTACCTTTAACTCTTCACCCTTGCATCACTCTTCTCTTACCCTTCTTAATTTCCTTTAGCCATATCTTTCAATCCTTACTTCCAGATAATTAAACTCGTACATAACGTCCAGTTCACGTGAACCCTCTAGAGGTACTACCTATATCTCTTTAGACAAGAACACTTTGCCTTTGGTTGCATTCGCTGGCACCTCCTCCTTCTCCCCCCTTTTCTCCTGCACAGTCACCAAAGCCTCTTGCCACTCCTCCCAACTCCTTCCCCGTCTGAGTCAATAGACCAACAACATCCGCATGCAGCAAGTTATGGCATCATCCACCCTTGTTCCTTTGTGGTTCAGCCCTACCACAAGATTGTTCCACGGTGCGTATTGCTATAATCCATAAGAGGCAGAGCCCGATCATTGTGTCATTTCCATTATACTTATGACGCAGTCTCACACCAGACAACTCACTCCCAGCTCTACACATTATCACAAAAGCCTTTATTCCATCATACAGACGTTAAGAGCCTTCAGTAGTCTGCCTTGCACACCATACGAGAAGACAGAACGTCCCAAGAACTCGGCACACAACTTATTATCTCTATATAAAACCTTCTGTACAAGTCACTTAAGTATACAGATCTGGTGCTGAGACCTTTACCTTCGCAAGATCCTCCTTGTTTATCACCCTCGAGGGAGTCAGAAACACTGTTAACACGAGGCATGGTCGACTTACGTATCTCACCAGCCGTAGTGGCGGAGAGATAAATATCCCGCAGTCATTCTCTGTTGTTGCTTTTACTTCATTTTCATACTTCAGGATAGTCAGTGGTATATATGCAACCATCTGATACACGACCTTTCTCCCATGCTACCATACATCATCTGGCACACAACCTTTTTCCCATATGTTATCTGGATACCATGAATCATTTCCCATGCTGCCATGCAAAACTTCAATATCCACCCACACTGTCGTTTAACCTCCAGTCACCATCATCCCACATCTCTTCGCCAGTAATACTGCTCTTCTCGCCTCTTCCCTAGCCTCCTTTTCCCATGCCCAGTCAACACACTTCTTACCTCTAGACCCATTTTTTTTTTAAAGGTTCAGGAAGAATCAATTGCTTATAGCTTCTAAGGCCCAAGGACTCATTGTCATCAACTATATATTTCGGAATTGTGAAATATTGTGTGTTCTCTATACTTGTCATCGTTTTCATTGCTCGCCCAGTATTTCTTATTTCTCAGTGTATGATACATATACATCTGATGCCTATCCAAATGATATGTTGGAATTTAATTTTGATGCTTATTGTGAAACGGCCACCTGAGATCTCGAGCATGAGTGTCGAGGATCCGAACAAACCCGCTAATATACACGAAGAAAACGGGGCTATGTTTACCTTCTCTGTGCTTTATTTTGATCTGTCTTTGGTTATTATGATGTTAGTCTGATGGTTACGTGACGAGCAGAAGAGAGGGGGCACTGAGAGTGTGAAGAGGGGGAAAGGGGCAAGCGTAGAGAGAGGGTAAAAGGGAAAAGAAAGAACACTGGGTTAATTTATGTGGGAAGAGGCGAGTTAGATAAGGAAGAGGTGGAAGGTCTGTTTGTCGAGTGAAGGGTTCTGTGAGTGGTGGGGCTTGAGGTTGTGGGTTTGGACAGGTGGAAATGGAAAGGAAAGAGACACATGAGGTGATGGAAGAGGAGGAAGAGGAATACGAGGATGGACAGGAGAGGTGGACGTGGGAGGAATATTTGAAGTGGTCCCAGAGGTATGTGAGGGGGAGCCCTCCCCAGCCATGACTCGCTCCTTACACCCTGGGAACGCTGCCGGGGAGAGCACATCTGCTTCTTGGTGGGTGGGTGGTGGGGCGGGGGTTGCCCAAGACCATAAGTTGTGCATCATGCGAAAGACGGCTGGATGTTTGAGAAGAAGACAGACAGACAGACAGAAAGACAGAGTAGTTAGAGAGAGAGAGAGAGAGAGAGAGAGAGAGAGAGAGAGAGAGAGAGAGAGAGAGAGAGAGAGAGAGAGAGA
>JAYMFT010195001.1:0-11788 GCA_038088735.1 Panulirus argus
ATATATATATATATATATATATATATATATATATATATATATATATATATATATATATATATATATCCTAGCGTAAGCCAGGTACCCATTTTATCGACCAAACCTCAGGGAGGATAAACAGCTGCGCTGACTGTGGACCGACTGCCACAACCAGGATTTCAAAGACGTGCGCTCGACTCTGGGCGGCCCGCGAATGCGCCAGGGCCGGCAGCGCCACCGCTACATCCACGGAGGTTCGAGGTGTGTTAGATCTAGTTAATATGAACGACCAGATACCTTACACACGTCGCAGTCGTGAGGAACAACATCTTGTCCATCGTCCGGGCGACTCACCTTGATGCTACGGCGTACGTGAAGCCAGCCTTAGGATACGTGGGGCCGCTGCGGACGGGGAGGCGGCCCTCAGCCCTGTCACGGTCCGCCGGCCAGTCTCGGGCGGGGCTGCCAGAGGCGTCGAGGCCGGCACCGCCGCCGCTGCTGCTGACTGTTATTGTCTCGCCTCCTGAACAGTCTAACCAGAAAGTGAAAACATTAATGATCTGAGAGGGCAAAAGATGATGTCTTTAATTCAATGTATTACCACTTTGATGTCAAAAGGTCCGACTCATCAATCCCCCCCACCCCCGGCTGGTCTCGACCCTCGCAAGAAAAGATTTTCATGAACCACCTTACCCGCAGAACGCTCAACCACGGAGCTAAATCGTGGTGTTACGTATCCAAAAGCAATATATTGATGAATATGAACGAAATACATCACAATCGTTGACACTTCAGCGGCCACACGACCGGGTTTACACTCTTTCATTTTCATCTTTTATAAACTTGGCCAAGATCGTCCTTTACGGTTGCATAGCGGAATCAATCACATGATAAAGTCGCCACTACCTCAAAATGCGCCTCAATTATGCATTACGAACGGCCCTGTAAACAGCGCCTGGTAGGCTAAGGAATTCGCATCGCACTCAGGAAAAAATCTTCTTTCATTTAACGATCGAGATGACGCTATTGTATTTAGATAAGGATTAGCGAGGCAGCGGAGTAGCGTGTCTACATCTAAGGTCATGAGCGTCCCTACCTTTCGCCAGCCTGCGTGCGGGAATGAAACTCGGGGTCGACCTCCGTTCTGCAACACAGACTCCTCCAGAAGAGGCAGGACTGTACCCTCTTGACCCAACACGTACTAATTTTACATAAGTCGTGGACGTCCTTCGTTATTTTCAATGCGCGAGTACGTCTCGTGGCTGACGGATCTTGCCACCTAGGTTTGTACCTCGTGCAGCGTCAGCCTCTGTGATCGAGGGCCAGGTGGGTGGCTGGGGCCTGGGTAGTAGCTCAGCATGGAGAGGCCAGGCGGATGGGTAGAGAGTAGCCCAGGATGTGGAGGCCAGGTAGATGAAGGATGGGGAGCAGCTTAGGGTGGGGATTACCCTAGGATGGGGAGGTCCGGTGTGGGTGGGAACTGGCAAGGAGCACAGGTCTGGCAAGATTTAGTTTTTCTAGGAAAAAAAGTGCAGAAAACTGTCCAGGCGGGTCATGACTGTACGAAAGCAGAATTACTAAGGAATGCAAAGGATTTCAAACAGCTGCAGAGCACTGGGTCATGACGAGGTGGTTTGTGGCAGCGGAAGGGAAGAGAAACTCATCGATCAGTGTGGTAACACGAGAGAGACATGCACGATTTTCAAAGGGAAAAGCTTGTACACTTTCCATACAGCTAAAGAGGCGTAAATAATGTCAATCTTGGCTTTGAAGCGAAATATCTGTCAAGTCCCTGCTTAAACGCACCTGTGATACTGTTTTCAACTCTTCTAAATGTTAAATCATTTCAAGTGTTAACATTAATGTTGAAGAAAAAGTACCCCGCCTCATTTGTGGAAAACGTTTGCCTACGAGTTTGTATCGATTACCTTGAGTGAAAAATGAAACGAAATTATACTTAAGTAGCTTGTTAAATCGAGATCATCGAAGTCTTTGATAATTTTGAAAACCTGTGTTAGATCAACCCTTAACCCTCTCTTCTCTAAGCTATACAGATTTAAGTCGTTTAGTCGGCTCTCGCGGGATTTGTTTCTCAGTCCGGGAATCACCTTGGTAGATCGTCTCTGTACTCTGTCCACTCTGTCTATGTCTTCAAGTGGGGCTACCAAAACCTAACTCAAAATTCAAGATGGGGTTGTAAAGAGTGACGATAAGTTCCTTAGATTTTGATTCGAAAGCTCTACCCAGGAATCCAAGGATTCTGTTCGCCCTTTTCACTGTTTCCGTGCACTGATTACTTGGTTTTAGGTCACCAGAGATTACTCCTTCCAAGTTTATTTCCTCATTTACCTTTAGTAGCTCAAAAGAGTTCATACTGCAACTTGCCTTTTTCATTCTTACTACAAGATATGCAAAATTTTGCACTTATCAATATCAAAATTCATTTCCCATCAGTGAGCCGTTTCCTTGCCCTAAATCTAAGGAATGTACTTGAAATATATTAAATTATATAGTCATTTTTTTAAAGATGAAAAATCCTCCCTACTCACGAAATGAAAAGACAAAGCAGGAGGTGACCCAGATGAAGATGACAGATGGCAACATCACCCAATCTTCCAGGGCTGCTGGTCGGTCGCTGGAGTTGTGTTGTGTTGTGTGCTGGACCTGCGGGGAAGGTTTGGCGTGGCTACAGCGTTATTGTACAATTGATACTTGATAAACATATTGGAAACACTGTACATATAAGACTACCCAAGGACTTCGCTCTTAGAAAGATTCCTGGTGTTAACCAGGACGTCTTTTCAGAGGCTCCTGCGGTCCAAGGCTGCGCTACTTCCAGCAGCAGCAGGAAAACATGAGCTCCTAGAGCCATCCAAGGTGGAGTTAGAGGAGAAACGGGAACCAAAGAAAGTTGCCTCGTCAACGGGAGAGACAGCTATAGTCCCGTCAGGACGGAAAAGTGAGGGAAAGGTAGAGCGACAGAAGTTGTTAGAGATGCCCTTAGATAAAGACCAGAAAAACCTATCCATGGATGACGAGGATAAGTTTCGCACTTCCTTTCAATAAAGGAACGCTTCTCCTCACGGATAACGCGTTTGCAGCGATTACGGGCACTGATAAAAGCTGAATGGGAGCCAGAGATAGGAGAGTTTTTCCACTCTCGGTATGCCTGATCCCTTGCCTGAATGGCCTCAGAACAGGAACGGTTGAACCATAGACTGGATGAAGAAGTAGTCTTGGGGGAAGAGGGGATAAATGCTTCCATTCCCGCAAGAATAATCTCTGTTATGCGTTTGGCGGAGACAGAAGCATCACGACATAAGAGACAGTAATTAATCCAGGGAAAGTCAGAAAAAGTTACGTAAGTTACTCCATTCAGCTTTGTTCAGGTACCAGTATTTACGCTTAGAAGGGGCTGCTGGAGGGGAAGGCGCCGTTAGAATAGATACATCTATGAGAGGATGATCAGATGAACCAATTGGGGGTGAGATTGTGTATTTACAGCGAGATGGACTGGAGGTGAAAAACAAATCCAGAATATTGGGAGAGTGGTCATAGTGATCAGGTATATAGGTAGGGTGGGAGATAATTTGCTCTAAATCATTGAGAATGGAGAACATGAGGGCTTCGATCCCTCAGCCATCCATATGGGAGGAATTCAACCTTTCCCTATGGGGAATGTTGAAATCCCAGAGGTAGAGGATCTCGGCTTGCGGATGAGAGGATGTCGCAGTCTCATTACAGGAGTTTAGATAGTTGAAGAAGGATATAAAATTTGTAGAATTAGAAGAGCAATAGGCAAAACAGGACAAATGTGGTAGTAGGGAGACAGACTTTGAGCCAGATAACATCAAAGTTTGGAGACTCAAGGTCCTTGAGGGATGCAACAGGTGTGTTTATGTTGGAATAAGCACAAACACCACGTTTAAATTGGAAACATGAGTGAAGATTATAGTTAGATATGAAAAGGTCTTGTGAAAACATCATCAGACAAGTGTGTCTCAGACAAAAGTAAGATATTAGGAGAGGTGTTAGACAGACGGTGTTCAACTGAGGAGAGGTTACTAGAGAGACTACGAATGTTGGTGTTGTGAATAGAAAAAGAGGAAGGTCTCACAGAGGAGGAAAAGTCATGGGAAGGGCTGGTACTACTACTGCTAGAGCCCTCCTCATTGGCAGTAGAGTCAGGCTAAAGCCCAGAGATTCTTAGCACCCCATGATGCTGGGGACTAGGGGCCACAGATTTGACAGACACTGTCATCATGATGCTTATAATTGTTAGAGCGAGAAGGAATTGACAAGAGTACTTATGTGAAAGAAGTAATAATAATAAGCAAGGTATGATTAGGTGTGTGATGCTTGTAAGAAGAAGATGGCAGGACTAGTCCAGTAATCCCATTTTGATGTGACAGGAAGCAACACCAGCAATCATGACATGGAGAGCCAAGGATGGTTCTGGACACCACTTTAATGCTCCTCAGTCAGGATGGTAGTACCACCCTGGGTGGCTGTTGTCACCAACCTACTACCTAATGGGTTGCTCCAGGGGTAGGGGATGGGATAATCCTTGAGTTAGCTGGGGTATTGGGAGGGGCCAGTATACTGTCACCTAAGCCCTCCCTCTCACTGGTGGCAGAGTCACACAATAAAGTGTACTCAGAGAGTATTCCACTGCTGCTGTACGCATTCCGTTGTTGCTGTACACATTCTGGTGTTGCTGTACACATTCTGCTGTTGCTGTATGCATTCTGCTGTTGCTGTACGCATTCTGCTGTTGCTGTACACATTCCATTTGAACAACTAGCAACTTAAAATATTTTCTGTAGAGTATATATGGATAAGTGATACAAATCTGGCAAGTTTGTGACCATTGGATTCCCATACTATGTAATACTTAAGTTTTTGGGAAATAGATGCAGGCTTGCATGAAACATATGATTTAGTACACATGTTTTTATATGTTAATTGGGTTTTGAAAATGTTATAGACTGATCCTCTGTTACACTTTTTGAAGTTTTCATTGACTATCATCTAAACAGTTGTAAGTCAGTGGTAAATGGTTTTTATGCATAGTTAAATAGGAATCTAAAAGTATTCAAACAACAACAGACCATTATGTCCTTTTTCTTTCCGTAAATATTTCTGACACAGATTCTTCAAAGCAAACACTTGATCCACATATCCTCTACCACTCCTAAAGCCATAGTGTTCCTCCCAGATCTGATGTTCTGTTCATGCCACCAATTTCACAGTCACCACTCTTTCATACAACTTACCAGTTATATGAAGCATTTAGGCTTGGTGCTAAAAGAGAATTATTTGTGAAATGTTTTATATGGTAAATGACAAGTTCAGTAGTAGGCTACCCCTACTGTTTGTCACTTATGTTCTGACCCAGCAATAGCCTGCCAGAAAGCAGTTGTGTTTTGTTCAGGGTCGTTGCTTCATCTTAGCTCATTGTAGTTTTTTATTGGTATATCTCTATCTATATATTGACTGCATAACCATGTAATCAAAAAAAGGGTGTTACTTGGTTCTGCCAGCAAGAGTTTGCACCATGAGTGAAGTGTTATTTTAGCTTGGCTGTATCATTGGGATTACAGTCTTGTCAAAGAACTCACTTCCAAGTAGTCCAAATTTTGCTGCTTCTGGAAGTAGCACAGCCTTTGGCTGCAAGAATGTTTAGGAAGAGGTTTTGTGTAACACCAGGACTCGTCCATACAAATTGGTCCTGGGATAATTATAGGTAAATAAATTGAATCAAAGAGTTTTATTAACTAATTAGAATTGCTGAACCAAGTGAAATCTTCAGTTGCTCCCTTGAAAGATATAAAGATTGACATGACATGTGTAGACTTGAAGATTCTAGGGAATAAATTATGGGAGTGTACAAAACTGTCTGCTGGCAAGTGCTTGGTGGTGCTCATTCTTTTATAATAGGATTATGCTGGACTACACCTTTTTTTAAATATATATATATTGATGTGTACCCTTTAGTAGGGGGTCATCCTAATCATGTATTAGTTTTGGATAGATTACAGGTGATTTATGCCCAGATTTTAGTTCTTTATATTTCTGTTTCTCTTCCAGTACTCATGGAATTTGTCACTTTGCATGGACGAAATCCTGACCCAGCTTGTAGAAGTGAAGATGAAGTTGAATTACTGACAATCAAAAATGCTTTGCTAGAGAAGATGGCTGTACCTCAAGAGAAAGTCGGCAATCATTTTGCTGGGTAAGATCACCTGTTTGATGAAAGTCAGTTCATTATGACTTGCTTATTGAACGGAATTACAATCATATTTGAATATCTTATGATCTACTTGTTATGGATTATGAAAAGTAGGTGATAATGTTACTGCACCTGGCAGTGAAAGGAGTGAGGAAGAGTGGCCATTGTTTTGGGAGGAGCTGAGTGAGTGCATATGCAGGTTTGATGCAAGGGATTGAGCATTAAGGACAGGTGATTTGAATGCAGTTGTTGTAACAGTTGAAGGTATAATTGATGTGAAAACTGTGAACAGCTCGTGGAGTTGTGCGTTGAATAAGGACTGTTGATTGGGAGTACCTGGTTTGAAAAAAGTGATATACACAAGTAGACATGGGTGAGTGGTGTTTTGGGTCACTAGGAATTATTGGATTTTGTACCAATTGATAGGCTTATAAAGGAGTGGCAATTGGATGTATAATATGCTGAGAGGGGCAGCTGTAGGGATGTATGAACACTCATAGTGGAGGCAAGGGTGCCTTTAGGTAAAGAGGAAATGACATGGGTGGGAAGAGGGTGGTGAAAGAGAGTGAGCTCTCTGTTGTTAGGAAACACTACATTTTGGGTGAAGAATGGCAAAAGTGATTACTACATGAAAATTATTATTTTGTATGTGACTGATAATATACTCCTCAATTTACTTAAGGGGATTTAAAGAACTTGTGGTGGGAGTCTATTCCCACTACAAGTGTATTGGCAAGATGTCACCCACTACAAGTGTATTGGCAAGATGTCATACCAATACACTCAATTTTTTTTTTTTTTTTTTTTTTTTTTTTTTTTTTTTTTAGGGTAAGTTGAGGAGTATACTACTAGTGTCATGGTTATTTATTATGTTTATATGATCTTTCTTATCATGAGAGAGAAATAGTTTTTTAACACTTGTTATTTTAGCATGTAAGATCTTGGTGTTTGGGAGGTTGATCTGGTAAGAGCATTATGGCAAAGTGATTATGATTTTTCTTTGATTTGCAATGAATCCTTTCTTATATGTCAAACATTGTTTCTGTAGCTTATTTGAACACAAATTAGGTAATTTGGATGTCATACACTGTTTCTCTGTCCTATATCAGATATTTTTGGGATTTTGTTGTACCAAGGAGGTGGAATCCTTACCTGCTACCTGCCTGCCTATGGTTCAACTTATAATCAATAAAATGATAGCGAATTGTATTTTTCATATATTTTTTTTACACAGCTCTCTTCGGTAGGTTCATACCTAATACATGAATTAATAATCATATACATATTAAGAGTGATACAGGAGAAAATAGTTTGTAAAACTGGAAGACTAACTGAACTTTGGTGATCTTTGACTGAAAATGTCCAACATATAATTGATATAATGATACAGTAAATTGTATTTTTGATATATTTTTTTCTACACACTTATCTAAAGTATGTTTTTAGCTAGAGCATGAATTAATAATCATCTCCATATTCAGAAAGATATAGAAGAAAATGGGTTGAAAAAGTTGAAGACATACTGCATTAGCATCATCTTTGATTTGAAACATTCAACATATAATCAGTAAAATGATATGGGAAATTGTATATTTCATACATCTTTTCTTTACAGTTGTCGTCTGTAGGTTGTTATTTAATGTTTGAATTGATAATCATGTTCGGCCTTGGAAAGTTATTGAAGCAAATAGGTGAAAGAAATTCAAGTCTAATTTGGATTCTGCAGTCTTTTAGTTTGCTTGTCGAGCGAGTCTCATGTACCTTTATGGGACTCCCGCTGTGCTCTGAAAGCTACACTTCTCCACTAGGCAAGATCATAGGTCATAGTGTCTATGTGTATTATAATTAATCAGCAAGTGTTTGGTGTCTTCACTGTGGTAGTTGCATTGTAGGCAAGAAGGGTTTAGGGATATTTTGAATTGTTGTTGGGATTGGTGATGTACAAAGCATAGACGGGAAAGTGTTACTTATGTATATCTAAGGAGTGTGGTTTTAGAGGCGATGGTGTTTAAGACTGGTTTATAAGGGCAGTTGCATAATGCTTGTTGTGTCACTTCACTGTTATTTGTCAGTGTTGAGTTTTTTGGAGGTGGGGGGCTCTGCTAGTAAAGGCTACATAAGTGTGAGGCAGAGGTGTGCTTTTTATTATATGGAGTAGGTGGTTAGTTATGGAGTATTTTGGTTGGGAGGGGTCTGGTGCTGTTGCAAAGAATTGAATACTTAGCAAGTTGAGGTTGGATTTTATTGGGAGGATTATTATTTCATTGTCTTGGTGTTGAGTGTTTCCAGGCAGGCAGTAATTATTTTGAGTACTATACTTTGTTATATTTGTTTTTGAGAGGATGGGTGACCAGGCTGGTAGGTACAGTTTAGTGTGATGAGGTGATTGTTTGTAGAGAATGCTAATGGATATTTTTTTGTCCAAATGTGGTACCAGTTAGTGTTCTGAGAGCATATAGTTTGCATTTTGCTTTTGTGTTGATGTTTTTGGTATGAGTGAATGTCATGTGTTTATATGTTTAGAATAATTATTTTGTTCAGTGGAAGTGATTGTCCATCAACGTGACTAGAGGGTGTATGTTGGATTCTTGTCTGTCTGGGGCTAAAAGAATGATTCTTTGGAGTTGTGCAAATTGTTGTTGCTACCATGGTGTCAAGGTGTTTTGATGTGAAGTTGTCTGCATATGAAATAACCTTCATGTTGTTTGTTTGAGGTAATAGGTGGTCATTTAGGAAAAGATTGAAGAAGGTTGGAGAAAGAACTACTCCTTGAAGAACTCTTTTGTATAGTTAAGGGCTTTAGAAGTGTGGTTGTTGAGTGAGACTCTGGGAAGTTGGCAGGCTATGAAGTTGGCCTTTCTCTCTCTCTCTCTCTCTCTCTCTCTCTCTCTCTCTGTCCCTTAAAAGGGGGGCAATGGTAAAAGGAGAAGTTGTGTGGATTGGAGGGTTTCAGGATTAGAATTATGTTGGCAAGCTTCCAGATTTTAGAGATTTTTCTCTTTAGCTGGGAGTGGTTGAAGATATTGTAAATGCTTGGACGAAAATGTGTCAGGGTATTTTAAGCAATTGTTGATGCGTTGTCAGGGTATTTTAAGCAATTGTTGATGCGTTGTCAGGGCCTGTTGCTGGGGAGTTCTCAAGGTTTGAATCATGTAGAAAAAAATATATGAAAAAAGCAGTTTACTATATCATTCACCAATTATAAGTGGAATGTTTCGAACTCAAGTAGATCCAAGCATTAGTGATACATGGTAATTCAAACTCTACCATTATTTTGATGTTTTATGTAAATAATTATTATTCTTTCCTGACTGTATATACAGTGAATTTGACAAAAGTGTATTCCTGGTTTATCCGGTGATTATTTATATCTGGTGAAACATAACGAAAGAATTGCTTCAGCTACATCTTGTCAGTTGGCAAGCTTGATTTCATTGATGCTTCTTATGTGTTGTTGGTCCAGATATTAAGGTTTGAATAATCCTTTGGCATCTGCCATACAGTTGCAATAACTTTGGTCATGTTAAAAAATAAAACATGTTTGGATTATTTTGAAATTTGTAGGTAAATATATGGAAAAAAATAACATATCTCGGAAATTTTTTAATTTGGGAAGTTTAGTGACTTTTGTGTGGAAGCACTGCTTTAGAGATACCAGCTGTTTGTATTATGCAAAGAGCGCATGCTGGATTGCTTACCTTTCATGAATGTTTTCACTAAATTCCAGGACAGGATAGGGATGATGTCTACTCAGGTTTTACAACTGGATTTCTGCTGCTTATTATTCATTTCTTGGCCTGCTTTTGCTGTGTCCCTTCCTCATTACCCAAGCAGCATGCCACTGGAGACCTCAACCCACTTCAAGAAGGCTCCACTGACATGTGTCCTTTATTCTCAATCTATCTCTGTCTCTGATGTCCATTCCCTTTAGGAACTCCCATTAAGGGGGTAGCCACAGCAAGAGGGTCTCCACTTATCCTTGTCCTTACATCATCCCTCGCATACACCATTCCATGCATTCTTTCACCATTTCCATCTCTCCAGTACTCTTTCAATCTATTTCTTCCAATCACACCAACCCCTTTAATTGTACTATCATACTCTCTCTCTTAGAAACTTCCCTTCTTGCATTCTTTCCACATGCCGAAACCCTTAAAAGTATTATGTTTCACCTACTCTACCACTCCACAATTCATTCCCTTTGCACTACCTGCCATACCAATTGTCTCATATATCCCTTCATTTCTTTCTTTGTTCTATCTAGTCATACTGCATGCTCCTCTCAAATAGCTCATTTCCACAGCCTGGATTCTTGACCTTTGCTACTCTTTCCATGTTTTATGTTTCAGCTGCATAGGTCAAGGTCAGGGGGACCATGCTGTCCCTTCATCCATTCTTCACTTCCATACTTACAACTCTTTCAATCATTATTCTATTAAGGGATCCAGTGACTTCTGTCCTGTCCTGCTGTCTCCTTCCATATCACCAAACTTACCCAAGATAGCCCCTAGATACTTAAATTCTCTCTCTCTCACCTCTTCCAGTCTTTTTTCTCCTGTATCTGTAACACAGTTTAGTACACTTTCTTCTTTCACTCTATTGAGTTTTGCAAAATCTATACTTTCACTCTGTTTCCATTCAGATACCAGTACTCTGTTTCCATTCAGATACCAGTACTTTACCTGTACTTATATTTACCTTCAGTCATCTGTGCTTACACACACCATAAGACTTATAATCTTCTGTAACTACTGTTCACTCTCAGCAAACACCGCAGTGTCATCCACAAATGGCTTGTCAATGACCACCATGCCTCACCACCACACTCCATCTCTGCGCACCCTTTCCCAAGTTTTGCTTTTCTTTGTCTTATCACTCCATCCATATATATTTTTTTATTATTATTATACTTGATCGCTGTTTCCCATATCAGCAAGGTAGCACCAGGAAACAGATGAAGAAAGACCCATCCCCCAACATACACGCATGCATACATATATGCACAGTACATATATATACGTACCAACATATACATATATACATTCATACAGATACATATGCATATACACATGTACATATTCACACTTGCTCGCCCCCATCCACTCCTGATGCCACCACGCCCCACTGGAATTAGCATCGCCACGCCCATGAGACAGATGAAACGGCCACATTCGCTCACACTCAGTCTCTATCTGTCATGTGTAATGCGCTGAAACCACAGCTACCTTTCCACATCCACGCCCCACAGACCTTTCCATGGTTTACCCCAGACGCTTCACATGCCCTGGTTCAGTCCATTGACAATATGTCGACCTCGGTATACCACATCATTCCATTTCACTCTATTCTGTCCACGCTTTTCACCCCCCTGCATATTCAGGCCCCGACCGCACAAAATCCCTTTCACTCCATCCTTCCACCTCCAATTTGGTCTCTCACTTCTTTTTCCCTCCACCTATGAAACATATATCTTCTTTGTCAACCTTCACTCACTCATACATTCCATATGTCCAAACCATTTCAACACACCCTCTTCTGCTCTCTCAACCACACTCTTTATTACCACACATCTCTCTT
>JAYMFT010195012.1:0-25662 GCA_038088735.1 Panulirus argus
GCTAACGCGGGAAAAGGCGAATATGTATGAAAAAAAAAAAAAAATATATATATATATATATATATATATATAAAGTTCCATGCATGAGACTTCCTATTACAAATCACTGCAGGTGTAAACAATTTTCCACTATAGGTATCTCATTATGACTATTTACACAAAACCATTTTTAACTAGGTAACTGTATTTATCCAAGATTCTTAAAAATTAGCACCAAAATCCTTCACTTGCAATTGAAGAAAACAAATCACTGCAAATGTAATAAGGCATCGAGTCAAAAAAAAATTCATACGCACCATGATATACTATTAAGAGTACATTTCATTATTACACTGTCCTAATTATAAACTGGAAGCTAATACTACCTGTGATGAGTTACAAGGTTAAAACTATACGCATAGATAGTCATTCCACAGATGAGTGGTGAAGTCATGGTATAGTGCAGAGGGGTGGGGGGAGAATCCCATTATACTAGAGGCTAACATGTTTGATATATTTCATCCTATCATCTATGGAAATACCTTTATACTACATTACAGAGAAATAAAAGGCAAGGAAGTACTACTATATTACAAGTTGCATAGATAACATGTGATGTTCTTATTTGAAAAATAACGTAAGGCGACTACATGATCAAACTCATACAGCTACTCTCAATGAACTGTTCACACATTGGACTGAAAATGGGACTAGCTTCTTCCCTTGAATTGCACAAAAACCATCAATTTACATACACCATGTAAGAAAGATAACTTGAATAAACCAAATTTTCCTTTCGTTCTTCAGTCCCATATTTTGTCTTGTGCAAACACTTTCACATGAGGTAAATATGCAGGTAAATCACTCTCTAGAGACAAGGCAATAAGACATACACAGGACCAGCACAAGACATTTGATGCTATGCTAATAATCTATGCAATAATATTAAAGCGGACAATTTAATGCTATGTGTATTATATGATTGCTCAACTTTTGCACTCAGAGACGTCTACACAGAATTATAAGCTACACATAATGGTAATACTTTAAAAGTGAATGTGCACAGAGTCCACTATGTTTTTAACAGTGCACTTTTTATTGGTTAAATATACTGTTCCATGCTGAATATTCAATTAAAATCTAACCTAACCTAAATCTTTGTCTGAATTAAAGGTTTCTTGATATATGCAGCCAGAGAAGAAACTAGTAGCTAACCTATATCACTACACCTATTCTACATTGCACCATTTTAGAAATTATAGAATTAACTTCACAAAAATAGAATGTAACTACTTGGCACAATTACAGGTCATTAGTCCTCAGACCTCCCTTTACAAAGAGTACTTATTCTACAGGTCAAATACATGTGTGGCATTTTTGATGAAACAAGTCCATTTGCTTAATACATCTGGCATAAATGAGGTGAATACCATTTGGAATCACTCTCCAAGCTAGTCTGACTTCTCAGTGATACAATCATTTATTTTCTCCTTAAACTTACAATTATTTGGTTCTTTTCTACATAGAAAATGTTTTCTAACCTGTTACGGATCATAACTCTTACTGTTCCTATTCAGCATTTTTAGGATCATAACTCTTACTGTTCCCATTCAGCATTTTTAGATGTATGTGGTTACAATTAATGCACAGGACTCTAATGCCTGTTGTCCTTGCATATCCATGAGCAAAATATAGACAAGAATTAATGGTAAAGCACACATAAGCACAAACAAAGGACACAAAAGACAGATTAGTATAATTTGTAGCCTGCAACATCCTTAAAGACTAAGCTCTTATAAGGCAAAATTCCAAGCATTATATGTTTACATCCTTATATATGACGTATTGCACTTACAGATGTTAAGAACAGTGATATGATTCATTATTGACTGCTGATGAACCAAGAAATACAAGAAATTACTGTGATTAAAACCTTATCAGATATGAAATAAAATTAAAACATAAATGAATGTATCTCATGGATATTTCATTACCAATTCATTACTAATGCACGTCCTGAATAGATAAGTGGACTTCATGCAGACTTGTCCACAAACATCTGACAGCTCATTGAGAATAATTCACAAAAGTTCTTTCAAGGCAATGCATAATGCATACATTTATCTTTCCTATCAGCCTTCCATGAAAGACAGTTTACTGTGCACACATCTTTTCCAGAATGGGGATAATCATGTCGAAGGACGGTCGTTTTCCAGGATCCTCATTCATGCAGATACGAACCAGCTTGGCGATGTGGGGAGATATGCCTGGAGGAACATTCACACGAAGACCCTCCAGTGCAATCTGACAACATAACAAATTCTCATAACTGGGTAGCTGAGAATATAAAATTTGTGAGAAAAGTAAACTTCAATACCTATGTGATGAAAATCCAATTTTCACACATAAAGACCATTAACCATTTCTGATAAAAATATTTGGAAATGTAGGATAATTTGTATAGCACAGCATGAATTAGGAGATCTGATAAAATAAAGATGAAAAATGTGAGACGGTTAAATGAAAGAAAGAAGTCATTAGAAAGGTGCTTGGATGAAAGTCTTTTAGGATAGTGTGGTCAAGAAGAATACCAGGTAATTGAGAGGTTCATTAGGAAGATATAGAGCTGTATAATAAAGTAAAAGGTAAAAGAAGAAGGGAAGAAGCAGACTTTAGAAGGGATGGATATAGTAACATAAATGACTAGGGGTAGTGATATTTCTGAGGAAGATGCAAGATGAGTGACTGGAGATTAGATGCAATGGATGTATTTTTTGAATGGAGTTGATATGAATGCAGATGATGGTCTCATATGACACATCAATTCAGAATGCAAAGTAATGAAAAAAGAAGCACTTTTGTAATCATGGAAGTCCATATTTCAATTTAGCACACTTGGTATGGGTTGTGGGTGTATGTGAGAGATGTTGGAGGAGCTGTATGTACATGATCCAACCCTTGAAACTGGGATTAGAGTAACTGTAACAGATAGAAAGAATGAGAGACAGAAAAAGCATGCAACATCTAAAGTAAAGTTAAATACATCTATCTATACGAAGCATAATAAGTTCATCATTCAGTACTCTTTTGCCCTTTTTGATTGTGAATTCAGCTTCTAACTGACCCTTTGAATTCCACCAGACTTAGTCTGGGATCTAACAGAAAATTCTAAGAAAGCCCATGCCCTGCAAATTTAGCTCATTATCAAAAGACCCATCAAACCCAGTTTGTTATGTAATCAGTCCAGGATGCTGGGCATCAAAAGAACATGTGACAGCCTATTGCACATCACCTTGGTGCATTTTTCTTTATTTCACAAACATACAATTCTCTCTGCATACATATATGTTCTTTTACATTGATTTACAAATAATATGGTGGTATTCTGTTTCTTGTACCTTTTCACCTCTAAAGACAATCTAAGAAGAAATAAAAAGATGAAACAAGACTGAGCTTGGTCATTTAATATTTGTCAGTCTATGATAAACATCCACTTGGTAACACATAAACAAACATGTTGCTCATATTCTCACACAAATGCAGTGAGAACACTTGTTTTGTATCAGATAATGGCAGAAAGAAGTGCTATCAGCATTGCATGTGCTAAGAGGTCCCAGAAACACTTGAGCATTGCTGAAAATCAGAAAATAAATGAGCATCATGAGCTTGGGGACGGAAGTTTGCACCTCTTGGATGTACAGTTCTGACCAGTAGGTGATTCAGGTGACACTGGATCTATTTCTTTCTGATTCAGAGTAGTCTTTGCTACTCTCTAACCACCTCCATCATCAAAGAAATAGGGTAAGCTTCCACTACATGTGTCGATATTACATATATTAATGTTCCTGGAAAAATTAGGAATGCAATGGAATTCTGCTTCTAACACACCATATTTCCCTCTAATCAATCCATTAGAGCATGGGTTCACTGAACTTAATTTTTCCCACCTCTGACAGAATACCTAGCTGACTTATCATACCAGTAGAGGCCTACAGATATCACCTCCATTGCCAGGTAGGTGTGGGTAAAAATTCAGCTCTACTCAGTACCCATACAACTACCATTTTAAGTGCATGTCTGTTGACCTCTCAGGTTATGCACATGGAGACTCAGAGGAAAATACAGACTGCTGAATACCCTAAGTTATCAGAAGGAACACATCATATTCATTTGCAGGTGAGGAAAGGGAAGAATAATATCAAGTGGAATGTACAGAAATAAGTGACATGGTTTTTGTTCCCAAGAGCTGGCTATTCCAACTACTAGCTAGACCATGCAATAATCAGCAAGCTGCTGCATCACATGATTACTATACGGCCACTGGCAATTCAAGGGTGGGCCATTTTGATAACAATTTCTTCCCCTACACCTTGAAGCTTCGGAATTCTCTACCATCTCAGGTTTTTCCCCCAGAAAACACGACCTGGCACTTTTTAAAAGACAGGTTTACCACTTCATCCAAAATTTGTAAAAAAGTTTTTCTTGTCTCTTTATATTGTAATCAAGGCCTGGCCTTGATGTGGACTTTTGTCCATGACTGGAACCTCCAACATGAAATAATAATAATAATAATAATAATAATAATAATAATAATAATAATAATAATAATAATAATAATAAAGAGGAAGGAGGTTTTAATGCATTATAAATGATAGAGGATGAAAGTGGATTTGGGGAAGTGAGGTGATTCTCCTGTTCTTGGTTCTACCTCAGTAATGTGAGAAATGGCAAAAGAGTATTAAATAGGAATCTATTCTATACTATTTCATCCACTTTTACTTTCATATGCTACTACAAACCTGTTACCTACACGTAAAACCTAGAAATTCCCCATGATTCCAAACAAATTCCATGACAATTTCCCAAGGCAGGAGAGGTAACTGCTATTACTGGACAGGCAAAGGTATTCCCATAACTCTTGTTGTAAATTTTGTTCTTTATGTAACTGCTACCATTCTTACTCTATATTATCCATTACCTGGACATTGACTTAACCAACTCAATGACAGTGTAACTAGAGCAGGCTTTTATCTTGACTTTTGCTTCAATAACATAACAAATCTTTTCTGAAACCAGGAACTAAACTAAGCAATATGTGTTACCAGACTTATTTCAAAGCTCCAACTCTCATACAGCAAAAGCATGAGGCAATGATACATCTGTTCTTTTACACAATATCTACAGAAAAACACTTCATGGTTCTGGTCAAATGCCTGGAAAGACATTCTAATCTATTACAAGGCATAAGGGGGATGAGGTAGACTAACATTACCATTAGAATGGCTTGTTCTGTCTGGTAGCAGATTGTTGGTGTCATTGTGATCAATCATGATGGTAAGACCATTATACTGTCATGTATGAAGTTCCGGTCTGTATGATGTGCCTTCCCAATATAGCCCGGAAAAAGGTTGATAAACTTATACTTCCAATTCACTGTTAAGCTCAGAAAATCACATAAAAAATTAACCAAAGCTCAAGTTTATAACTATTCAGGAAATCATATACATATGTTTACTTTTGCGTGGTATACAAGACTCAAACAATGATAACTATGTCTCTTAGTATAAGTAGCCCTTGATATTGTCATTTATTTGCAAATATTTAATAATTCTTGTAAGAATTTTGAAGATAAAGCTTTACAATGCTTCATTCCAAGTTGTACAAATAACAAAGAAAGTTGAATATCTGCAAAATTATCTAAGATGTGGTGTATTCTGTTATAAAATTTATATATTACACACAAAGATTAATGAATGTGAAAGAAATAGCAAGTCTGATCATCTGTCATGTGTGGGAAGTAAAATACTTTCATGTTAACAAACAGAAGATGAAAAATAGTTTGACTTTCCCTAATGTATGGATATTACAGTACTTTCAAGCCCCATTTCCATTATTACTTTACGTATAACAAATAATTTATTTTCTCAATGTTCAAAACTGGATAAGTACCTTCATGCCAGCCTCCATTGGAGTGAGATCAGCAAAGGGTACCTCACGTGTAGCCATCTCCCAGAGGGTTACTGCAAAGCTCCACATGTCTGCTGCTTTGACATTAAGTTCTTTAGGTTTTTTCTGAAGGGCTGAAAGAAAAAATAAGCAATGCCTATATATTCTAGGAACAAAATGAGTGTGTATGTAAATTTAAACCTCTTCCTACACTAGGAGCAAGACAGTGCATGAAAAGAATCTTTTCTTAATACCATCCTATATTAAGGGTCCAAAACTAATAATGAAACCATTAAAAAAAATATGAAAACATTTCCGAACTTGACAAAATTAACTAATTCTTTTCTTGCATTGCAAATGGGGATTTTCCGAATTCTCTACAGTCAACACTTTTGAATGTTAACCTATTCATATATCTACAATCTTAATGACATATCTCACCAAATTTTGTACACTGTTCACATTTCTCCATTCTATCTTATGTTTATTAGACAAAATCAGAGTTAGTAAATTTCTTTCATCTACAAACCTTCTTAAACTGATACAAAAACTTCCTAGTTATATGACTTAATAATGTTAAAAATCTTCCATAACTCACCTTCTGGGGAGAACCACTGAGGGGAATAAAGTTTGCCTCGCTCCTGGAATGAAAACTTGGCATCTGCCATGCTAATACGAGCTGTGAGATCATCGTCAATCTGGAAGGATATCAATGCAATCAAATTCACCTGAAAGGAATTGAGGCATAAGCAGTCCTACTCCCCTTTTGGTCTACGTGCCCCCTCTTTTCTCAAGTCCTAGTTATGTTGCTGTATGAAAATTTATAATTTTCAATTTCAAATCAGTATATATGATGCAAAAAGAGAATGCAAGTGTACCATTATCCAGTGAAACACTGCTAATGGCTTATAATAAAATACAATGGGACTGATCTCTATCTATCTATATCTCTGAAGCTTGTTCCAATTGGAACTCCCTCAAAGGAGTGGCCATGGCAACAGAGTCTCCATAACTAAGGAACTCTAGTCTCGCTTCTTAGCTTTTAGTGTCTTACCCTTAACAGGCCACTGGCAGAATGTAAGTCTAGCGCAGTGTTTGCAGAGGCTCCTATCTAATGTTCCTAATGACTACTTCTATCTAATGCTCCTACCTAGTGTTTCTACCTAATAATCCTGCCTAAATGTTCCTATCTACTACTTCTATCTACTGCTCCAACCATTTCATCGAAAGGCAGGGCTAGCGAATACAGCTCAATGCAGCAAAATCTAGAGTTATGAAGAATGAGCTGCATGAGTTAAAGTGTTGTCAAGTGTTACATATGACAGGGAGAGATTGTATGTTTGTGGACAGAAGGCCAGCAGTCCACATATTAGAGAGGCAGAAAGAAAAGACAGCTACCTGGAATAGGAGTGCAATCTGACAACCACTTACGTGCTGGTTCACTAGGCAGATGTCACTAACCCTCCTGATACCCAGGTGGGTAGTACTGGTGAAATACCTCCCTGGTCATTGACTGCCTACCAACTAAGAGATTCTAAACAAAGACAGTCATCCTCCAAACCCCTGACACAGACATGACTAAGTAAACAGTTACACTGAAAAATCTTCCATTCAGTTAACTATACTTACTCATTAATGGATGTCAACCACTTAAAAACATATAGCCAATAACTCACTGCCATACTACCGAAGTTTACCAATGGAATGACCACCAACTTCACTGTCCAGTAAGTGAAATTCACCCAATGTCAGCAAACTATTGGGTCATAGGACAATGGAGTTTTTGTCTAATCCTGTAAGAGTCTTAAAATAAATCTCTAGAAAATTAAAGCACTATTTCATTATTTAGGTCAGGCAGCTCTTAGTTCATCCTCTCAAGCACACTTGCTAATCTTTTCAGATTCATAACAAATAAATCAACCTTTATCTGGGAGTGTCTCTGGCTGGATCATGTTTCTTTGCTTTTTAGCTCAGAGAGTTCTTTTGTTTGCTTAGTCAACCACTGACTAGCTCCACATACTGCAGAAAACTTGCACAGGAGGGACTTTATCACAACTAGCTTGTACTCAGCAAGATTTTCTTAGCAGTTAGAAATCTTTAGTTAAGTTGCAAAAGATGCAGGCAAGCAAATACAAAGGAAGAATACAAAATGAATACATATGCTTATCCATATCTTTATAAGAATAAGAGGCTTCTCCTCATATGAGTGAGCACTCAGTAACTGTACACTTTCTCTTGGGTAAAGGTTTTCTGTGATTTACCATTAGGGGAAAGCAAGATGAGGAAATTTCGGATGAACTTTAGCATTAGGTTACGCTTTGTTTACAGTGCATGATTAGCAGTGTGGTAATGTTTTGTTTAAACTGTATGTTTAGCAACATAGTAGTATTTTGTTTACCATATGGTAATGCCTTATCAACACTGAAAGATTAACTGAATGTTTAACAGTAAGGTGGTGCTTTGTTTACAAAGTCTGTTTTGTTAGCTGGTAATGTTTTGTTTACACCATTTATCACTAGCTGGCTATCACTGTTCTGTCATGAGCAGTGGAAGAGGCCATTAAGCTTGACTTTATGGAACACTATATACTACTATCTATCTGAGTCCCCTTTGAGGCAGTTCCAATTGGAACAGGCATCAGAGATATAGATAGATAGATAGATAGATATCTGAATTCCAAACTGGTGTCTAGAGAAACAATTACTCTCAGCTCACTATCAAGCTGAAAAAAAAAAATTCATCACATCATCAAAAGCTTGGAAAAAAAAAATGTTTCACCAAAATGAGTTTCAAAGAAGACAAGACCAACTCCCCATGAGGGTTCTGAAGTAATATAAGGCCAATTCATCATTATGTACTTAGAAGCAGTCAAGATGAGTTAGCCAGGATAAGTGAGAAGGAAGCCTAGACTAATGCACCATAACATGTATGAAGAAAGATTACACCAATTCACCATTACATGTTCATAAAGAGACAAGAAAAACCATGGGAAGTTTCAAAAAAAAAGAGGACAAACTCACCATGACATGTTTGGATGACAGATATAAGTTTGGGACCAGCTTCTCTAATGAGTGGATGAAGGCCATGCCACGTGCAATATCCAAGGCAAATTTGAGAGCCTGTGCAGTGTCTACCACTATACCACTATCCTGGTGTAGGAGCGTGTAAAGGGAACCATTGGGCAGGTACTGAGTGATGACCACAAGGTTTGGGGGATGGTTGCTGCACCCCACAACTGGTAAAACATTTGGATGAGAAAAAATCCTGAAAAAGGAAAATTAAGGAAGATTTCAATTAATCAATAATAAATCAATTCTATATAAATCTAAATTTCAGTAGTTCTTCTAACCTAAAAATCTATCCTCATCAATGTCTTGCAATGATTGTATTATCTAAACTTTCTTTCTCAATAATCTCCCAGACATCTTCATATCCAAATCACCACTCTTTTGTTATCTCCTATTCATCCATCACCCTTTCTCTTCTTCTTCATTCTCCTCACCCTAACATGATCGTCCTTATCTTTCTCATATGGTTTCTCCTTTAATCCTTACTGCTACAAAACCATATTCATTTAACATAACTACATTCTATTTTCTGGCATCAGTTTTTCATGATACAGATGCTTATTAAAAAAATAAGAACCTTACACACACTGACTGACATCAAATTACATATTTGCACACAAACACACACTGGAAAAGGGGTAAAGGTCATAACTACCTATAAAAAAGGAAACCAAGAAAAGTTACTGACCAAAGATGGTACAAGAATTAAGAAAGCTCAGTTACAGGTAAAGTCTAGAGGCCATAAATTTGCCCACTTTGGAAAGGAGAAGAGTTAAGAGGTGACCCGATCATAAACTTAAATTTTCAAAACAGATTGATGACACAGACAGAGGAAAGTTTTATGTGTAGGGATAGAAAAACCAAAGGACAGAACTTGAAATCAAGCAAGAAATTTGTTGAAAAAGATGTGAAGAGGTGTTTTTACATATAAAAGTGATGGATGAATGGAATTACCTATCACCTCAGTATTTTTCAGGCATTCTATGATCCAATATCAAAGTTAGCAATATCAATTAAATAGTTTGCATGCTGGTTTTGCAATCACAGTAATAAGGCATTAATGCAGTACCCACTTTTACTTCAAATACTAAGCATCTCCAATTCTTCAAGTGTTAAAGATTCAACATAAAAGCTATGAACATTTGTTACGTTATTTTGCATGTTAGTTTGACTATCACATTAATAAGGTAGTCATTGATTGCTGTCATTTGTTATCAATTCTTTAGGTAAATCATAATAAAACTGTATGAACTGTTTCTCCTGTATACCTCAGTCGTGGAAACTCCTCATTGAAGTCTCTGCAGATTCGAGGAGAGCATTCTCTTAGAGCCAGTATCTTTGCAACTATCTCATTACCTTGCCATTTGCCTCGCCAAAGCTCCCCAGAGGGACTCACCGCTATTTTAGTGTATAATGCTAAATCTTTAATGTTGATGCCCTTGTGTCGGGATAGTGTAGCATCACCTGTAAAGTCAAATGTACTGTATTTAAGAATACAAAGGAAGATAACTAGATAACTGATACATGTTTCAAAAAATGAAAGGTGAATCTTTGAATGAAAGTCCTGCAACATCCTTATAGGAATATGTCACTGCTGTTGTAAAAGACTTAGCCAACACAGTTATAACATAAATCCTATTTTAAGACACAAGTCTTACATCCATACATCTAAAAATCCTATAATAACAAACTAATACAGCAAAATAATTTCATCTGATTTAATATTATTACTTACGACTTCGGGTTTTAATACCAAGCCAACTCTGATCCTTAAATGCCACTTTTTCAAGATTCTGACCACTGTCAACAGCCATGGCTGTCAAAAGCAAGAAGAAAAACATGATTAAACTTAGGAAGTGTGAAATGCTATGAGGAAATAAGACAATCTATCAAGAAAATGTTTGTAAGACATGACTTCACAATTACATACAATTTTTCAAATCTGAAATTAATGAAAATATGAGTTTCCTTCTGATGAGAACCAAGAGATATCATAAATGCATTCAAACATATAAAAACAGACTACAGTTCATGCTTACTTAAAATCTGATCATTTATCTTCAGTTTTATAAAAAGTTTCTTGAAACTTACTATGGAGCTTCTTTGCCATGGCTCCCCGGCACTTGTCAAGAGGTACTTCTCCATACTTATTAGCAATGGAGACTGATGCTCCAGACTGCACGAGGTCTTCAGCAATCAGTGAGTAACCCCAGAAACATGCATAGTGGAGAGCGGTGTTGCCATGCTCATTGATGAAGTTGACATCTGCTTTATGTCGAAGAAGCTAAAGGGTAGTGGGGAATATCAATACCAGCACAGTTATATACCTAAAGCAATGTCAGGCCTTATACTGCAATTAAATCACTGATGAAGAATTTTAATGATGTCATTGAAAATATGAAAATATACACCCTTCCTCTGCTATGCATGAGCTAAGAATTTGTGGTTTTACTCAAGCACATCTTATTTTTGACACCAGTTTCAGCAGACACAGGTTAGTTTTCAATCTTGCATGGCAGGCACCAGCCTATTACAACATCCATTCTCTTCCTTTAACCTTCCCCACCCTATCCCTCATATTTTCTTCCCATCAACTGTCTGTTTTCGCATTCTGGTTGCTGTTTGAATTTTCCCTAATTTCGGCTATACTCCCAAGGCCTTCAATAACTGAAACAAAACAGCTGAAAGTTGTAGAAAATCTAGTTTTATTTTTTGTTATCTTATTCTCATCATTATGTCAGGAGTTCATGAAATCTGATTTATGAAGGTGAGATTCAGACATAGCTAAAGATCATATGAAAAGAATATATAATGTATATGTTTTCTTCTATACCCAAATATTATTCTGCTTTATTGAGGAAGCAATAAGAACAAATGAAATAAAGACCTTACTTGCATACAACCACCCTCTACATGACACATATGAGCTTCCACATCCATACATCTGAATTAACATAGGAACTCCATCCTGCCAGCTTCTAGATGAGGCATGTTGGTATATGGAAAAATAAAGTAAATGGCCCTTGTTTTTAAACCTAATAGACACTTACATAATATCAATGTACATGAAGAAACATCAAGAGTTATTTATGAGTCTAAATTTTTGGTTGGATTGTAGTGGGAAAGCTGAACTATACATAGATTCATGAAATAGAGAAACACTGGAGTGGCACCAAAAGCTCTGGCAAATAGGAAGAATTAAATGGAAGAATGTATAAGAAATTTATATGATGGAAATGCTAATTCAAAAGCTCAACAGAAAACTAAATTTCACAGACAAAATAATGCTATCAAAGGAACAACAGCAACTCATGCTAACAAAATTGCAATGTCATGCAATCCTGCAAAACCTTTCAAATTCAGCACTTTTGCTACTAACAAATTTTAGATTAGGAATCTATAATATACTGTATCACTAAGACAAGGGATTTAAATATTTCCTTTCTCTCCCTATACTTACTAAACTGACAATATCACGATGGCCATGGGCTGCAGCTAAATGGAGTGGGATGTCATCACCCAAATTTGTGGAATTGATGCGAGCACCTCTCGCAACCAGCATCTCAACAATACCAAGATGTCCCTCCTTGGCAGCCCAATGTAGCAAGGAGAACCCATGGTCATCTCTGTAATACACAGTGAGCTCATTTTTTAATTCTTTCAGTAAGGTCTTCCTTCTGAGACTCTGACTTAATATATACTGGGGTTAATCAAAACATCTGTCATCACTTATTTTCATTGCAATTATTTTCTTCCTTTTTATTTGCCACTTCCCAACTTAGCAAGGCTGCATGAGGAACATACAACCCACGCTAAGTAGAAAAATTATTGGTTGCCTCCTTCCACTGTTTCTTCTGATACGTAATAATACATGGGGAACGATTATCAGGTCCCTAGTCCTGCCTCCTTGTGTGTTACACAGATGGTACATGTATAGTATTCTTTCTCCCCTTTTCCCATGGATCATTATTGTTATAATCATTATTATCATTATTATATATTTTTTTCATTTTTCATACATAATTGCCATTTCCCGCATCAGCTAGGTAGTGTCAAAAACAGAGGACTTGTTATTATCATCATTATTATTATAACGTTATCATTATCATCATTTCTACTATTAATATTATCATTATTATCTGAGAAAGGAATACTCCTTGGGGAAATCCAGTGTAAAGTTTAAGTGTTTTTGGGGTGAAGCCATGGATGTTACTGGATTTCACCTACTCAAAGTTATATCACAAGTAAAATGTCACCTTTAGTGAGCCTGTATCACTGGGAGCTGAGAGTAGAGTCTTTTCAAAATGAACATGTCACCCCAAAGGGGTCTACATTTCGTTGTTACTGGAAATAGCACAGCCTTAGGATGCAGGAGCTTCAGAAAGGCTCTGGGTAACACCAGAACTCTTTCACAGAAGTTGGTTCTTGCATAATTATATTCAAAACAATTATATATACATTTATCCCTAGGGATAGGGGAGAAAGAATACTTCCCATGTATTCCCTGCGTGTCGTAGAAGGTGACTAAAAATGTGGGAGCGGGGGGCTGGAAATCCTCCCCTCATGTTTTACTTTTCCAAAAGACAGAACAGAGAATGGGGGCAAGTGTGGATTTTCCTTCCAAGGCTCAGTCCTCTGTTCTTGACGCTACTTCGCTAACGCGGGAAATGGCGGATATGTATGGAAAAAAAAAATATATACGTATTCATACTTGCTCACCCCCATCCATTCCTGATGCCACCCTGCCCCACAGGAAATAGCATCACCACCCCCTGCGTCTGCGAGGTAGCGCCAGGAAACAGACTAAAAGGCCACATTTGCTCACACTCAGTCCCTAGCTGTCATGTATAATGCACCGAAACCACATCTCCCCATCCACATCCAGGCCCCACAGACCTTTCCATGGTTTACCCCAAACCTTTCACACAAAAACTGATGTGTAAACAAAATAATTTACCATTTCAAAACATTGTTATACACTCTTACCCTTGGTTCATGTCATGTTCAGTGTCATCAAGCCATAACCGCACCTGTACGGTGTTGCCTTCACGGCACCAATGGAAAATGTCCTCCATGACTCACAGCTGTGAAAGAGAAGCAACTATATCAACAATAGACTACAAGAAGATTTTCTTTAACGTTTAATTCAACTAATTCATTACTAAGCTTTTCAACATCATCTTTAACATCATATTCATTCTCCTAGTCCTAAGTTACCATGAACAAAATCTTAATCCATATATTACTATCATACAGTCTGAAAAAACCCATCTAATCCTTTCATCAATCGTACAGCATGAACACAACTAAAAACTTTCATCCTTAACAGAAAAGACTAGTTAATCACTTTGCTGACCTCCTTTTTATACACTTAACATTATATGCTGATACACATGAGGAAAAATGAAACACTTTTGCAAAAACAACAAGGGATCTGAGAGTCTGACTTCATATGTACATGAAGTCTGACTTTTCCAAGGAAAGATTCACATTGAGATTCAAGATAAGTTCTCTATAATTTCTTTACACTCATCTACTCCTTCATATAACATCTCTTCTCAAAATTCATTTATTTCATGTAGTTTTCAAGCTCAGGGAAAACACCCATACGCTACTTAGGTATTTTATTGTATATCAATTATATGCCAATGAAGCAGATTCAGACACACTTTATATCATTAGTAATTTCTAACCCTCACATTTCAATTGGTGGCATAAAGTCCTGCAAAGTGGCTGACCACACCCATTAGCTATTCTATGCAAGTCATTATATTGACAATGTAAAAATGCTTTCAAGTTAACTTCTGTTTCACAGGAGTAAAACTGCTTCGCTATAAATACTTTATGATAAACAAATGCATTTATGATGAGAATGAAGGATAATGTCAATAAGAGGCAGCTTGGGCAATAACTACATACACTGCATGTCTAACGAATAAGCTGAGACTAAATAAACATATTTTACATTTCCGTAAAAATCTTATTTTCTTATGGAATAAAAGCATATTCTAAACGGTGAACAAACAGTGCAATTAGTGACAATACTTCTGCTTGCAGGCAAGAGAAGAGCGAAGCCAGGGCATCTTACCAGTGTGAATCACCTCTCCCGGAGTACTCGCACGTCAGGCACAAAAGAATGCCCTTAATTGTTAACGTTATCGTTCCCTAGGGGGAAAAAAAAACGTCTTGTCTGGCACACCTTTACTGCTACCACTGTAGGCCCTCAACTAAAAATAGACAACGAAAATACACCCGTAGTCCCACCTACGATTGATACGCCCTGAACATTAACTGTAGACCTGCCCTCCCGGGTACTGCCGTACTTACTGCCGCGTTCTCACCACTGCCTCCCAATCTCTCTATGGTGCCATAGCTCACACCCCTTCCCCAGTGCTCTCCATGACTCGAGCATACGGATATATCCTCGAAACTCACCATCTGGCGGTAGGTTCTCACCATAACCTCACCACACCTACGCACGGAGTCCCCTTCGAGTAAACATTGGAACCTTGCGACACATGAAGAGCGGATGCGCACACAGCTTCACATATATTCTCCTATTTCACACTTGATTAAAATAAATACGTCTTCTGTTAGCCTTATCTCCCTAGATAATCTTAAAACACTGACTATTCTGTGGTGTCGTCCTCCTTTCAGTGCGTGTGTATATTACAGAGATGTGTTTTTATGACAGGTGAACAAGTATGTCAACTATGAAAGTAATGAAGTGTTAAACAAGAATGATTCATGATGCACTTGATGCTATATTGCAAAACTGAGTCATTTTCGTTTCTTGTGATATCTGCTTGCAAGATGTATCCACAAAGAGAAGGTAAATAAGAAAATAAAGCAACTAAACCATTCTGTGGTTAACATATGGCATCACCACACAGGATATCTCAGATAATCTGCCTCTCAGTGAGAGGCTGAGAGTACCTATTACGGCTGCCCCTTGCGGCTTGCCTGCTACAGGATGTGACAGAGCCATGAGGTCAGCTCTATACTTTGAAAGCCCCAGAAGAGCATATACAGCTGAGGTGTTCAGTATACTTAAAACTCGCTCATGCTCTTACATCATACACCGAGTTAGATTTGTTCAAGGGAAGATTTCTCTGATAAGTAGCAATAGTACAGCATGCCTAGCCACCATAAAAAAATGTATCTTTTTGGACTTATCTATACCTGTCATGTCATGCACTTGTTTTCGCCATTGGCAAAGCCACTGATACCATCAGGCAGCCGTTCTAATATCTAGTGGCGATGTTAGACACCAAGAATAATATCCTCTGCGTCTTTTCAAACTTACAATTGACCAAGATTTTTTCCTTTGTGATACATAGAGCGTAGAGCTTGGCTCACTAGATCTTGATTTTAATAAGGAGGTGACTCGTTCTAGCCATTGCAAAGTAACTGAATCCTTTGGTTATCACATTCCCCATGTATCACATTTCTCCAACCATCCCCTGTCCACCGTGGGCTTGCTACTCTCTCCCTGTTTTGTAGGCATCATTTCGGTCACTGCTCTCAATTGAGCTGTCTGCATTTGTCCCTGTTACTAAGACTTGGACACGACGCCTTCATATAGCTGCTGGTTCCTATGACTTCTGAGTGTAGATCGACTACATGAGGATTTATTATCAAGATAACTCCTTTCCTTCCTCTATCGTCACGTCTACAGTCACCTGAGGAGCTCTGGATAATTTCTTCAATCTTTTTCTTACCTTGATTTCTTTTAACTCGAGACAGACATGAGTGGTCATGCGAAACAGTGCTTGAAGTGCAGGTGAAATGTGTGGATGTGGACCGATGAGAAAAGGTCCTAAATGATGAAATGAAAAGATTAAATCACTTCTGGAAGAGAAAAGGGAGATGTATGGACAAAAGCAGA
This sequence comes from Panulirus argus, assembly GCA_038088735.1. Lineage (NCBI taxonomy): Eukaryota > Metazoa > Arthropoda > Malacostraca > Decapoda > Palinuridae > Panulirus > Panulirus argus. The sequence goes on from JAYMFT010195012.1 coordinate 16,882, forward strand.
GAAAAATGTGAATGATTAGATGGTGTAAAAGAAAGAGCAAGAAGAAGTCATGAGAAAGAGGTTCAGGTATGCTTTGATTTCTTCATTCTTTTTGGCAGATTTATACAAATGAGGGAGAACAGCGACCAGGATCCTGCTTATGGCTACGCCACGAATATAGCCACCGTCGGCGAGGTTGTGTTTTTGTTGAAGGACTTTTCCTTCCATAAATATTCCCAAATACTGTTTGTAGCGCAGGCTAAAAGCTGCAGAAGCCCCATGAAGAGGTCCTTGATGTTTTACATTAATGAACAGGAAAGACGCTTTGTAGGTACTATCGTCCCTCATCTACTGCCCTTTTGTACTCCAAATACGCTATAGATTATAACCAATAAGTCAGTTGTTCCTAACCCCAGCTTGCCAGAGCGAGAAAGGCAATTGAGAGAGAGAGAGAGAGAGAGAGAGAGTATAGCTGTATCTGAATCCCATCATAATTTTTTATAGTGATATACCCAATGGCGCTAAATTCGCCGATAAAAAAGAGAGATAAGGAAATTGCTTATCCTCTTATATTTTGAACTGGGTAAAGTTTTGAAATCATGATGACAGGAATATTGTAGCATTTAAAGGAAAATGTATCCAATGTCCCTCGTCGCCAGGTTTTGGTTGGCAAAGCGACCTGGTGTAGGGTTTGTAAACATACTAAGCCAGAAGGTCCAAGGACTCACTTTAACTGGAAATTAATGAGGAAAGTGAGGATGAAATGGGAGCAGAGTTTGTCACCAGAATAAAAAAGGCCAAGGTACATGCTCTGCGTATCGTATGAGAGTCATTCATTGTAAAATAAGTAATGGTATGACTGCAAATGGAAAGTGGATGTTTAGGTTTAGAGTAAAACATTCATTTTGCTTAAGTTACGAGTTATGATTTGTCAACAGTCTTTTAGTGATGTCTGCAAGGATTTTTTGGGGAGAAAGTTGAGGGTAAGAAGTGGATGCTAGTGGTATGGATTTTTCGATATTTTTATGGTAAATTTGTAATTTTAAGGCCACGATATGATTTACTTAGGGATTGGAATAAATGCATATGAATGGACTCATAATCTCAGTAGAAGTGAAACAGAGAGGGAGTGTGTGATTTGGGTTATTTCAACGATGATTTATTAGTTTACCTTTGCATTCGAACTAGTTTTGGATGTAGAGCCATTGTTACATTTTATTAGACGGTATTCCCCGCATTTTCTATCTTCATATCTTTCCCCTCTCTCATATTATGCATGTCCTTAGAATTGTTTCATTTTTTTCTTTATCAGTTCTTTACAAAGTGATTGCTGTTTGTAGGGAGGCATGCCATGTGTTTTTCTTTAATCATCATTGGTAATTTCTGCATTTCTGGTTGTTGGAGGTTCTGTAACAGTACATATGGACATGCGACAAAAATGTTGGATGTTAGTTTTGATAACGTACTAGTGAAAGAAATTCAGTCTGTGTACTTCTGAGTACTGTGAAGTCTTATTTGATGTTCGTAGAAAGTATACAGTTGTACAGTAGATCATGTATCTTCACTAACCCAAAGATTTAGATTTGCATATGCAAATGAATTGCTCTTTTTCCCTTTACTTGTAGAGTCCCAGTCTTGGATTACACATTATCTAACATATGTGGTATTGTTACTGACATTTCTCCATCTTTGTTTTCCCCTATATTTCCAGATTTGTCTGTTTCTTTGTATTTTAGTAAAATTTTATCTTTATAAAGTTGTTGAGACACTATATATTTTTCAGTTGTATGTTTTAGTTTAAGTGAGGACTGGATTGATTTTTGGCAATCAAAGTGATTTTATCCAAATTACTTTAACAAATGCATTAAGTGTGATGGTTGAGTCTTTCACATTTGATTATGTGGTGATGATAAGTTACTGAAATTCCAGAGGAAAGCTCTGTGTGTACTACTCTGTTTTAAATGTGAAAGAAGGTATATGTGATATAGGCATTTCAAGTTCATGCATTTCAGCTCATCTCTGTAGCATTTGGTTCACATACAGTATTATTGCACTGAATTCTATGATATTTCTTTCAGATGGCAGTTAGCAGAGTGGGCCAGAAGTAGGGAAAACTTTGCTGGAAACTACATATAAAGAATTTTTGTGGAAGGTAACATTTGAAAATGTCAGGGCTTAATCCAAATTCAGAAATTCATGGAATAGTTGCTCAGGACAAACTTTCTGGGTCCAGCATGACAAGCATTCAGCCACAGAACACAAGTGCAGAAATCCCCATTGTCATGAGTGAAGATGTATATGATGCATCTCTGTCTGAAGATCAGCAGTGTTTTGTACTGGTTGATGAAAGGACCGTCGGCGTCATGCCTGGCAACTCAGCTGTGCAAAGACTACTGACAGAGCAGGAGGCTGCTGTAGGAGTTGACTCAGAAAAGACTGTTCAAGTGATGCAGATGGATGGAAGTAAAACATTAGAAATGATGCATGTGGGCAACAAAGACACAGTAGATGTGATGCACATGCCAGATGGAAGAACTGTGGAGGTATTACACATGGATGATGGCAAAACAGTTGAAGTTGTTCAAATGGATGGAGGCAAAACCCTTGAAGTAATGCATATAGATGCAGGCAAACAATCAGAAGTGATTCATGTTGATGGAAGCAGCAGCATAGAACTTTTAAGTGAAAATGATTCTTTGAAAGGACCAATTGTGACAAGCTCTGCCCCTGTGGTTTTTACTAAAAGAAAAGGTAAATGTGTGCTATCAAGCCAATGTTCAGAAACATTAGCACCGATGGCTATGAAGAGGGTAATTACAACACAAAGTGGGCCTGATTCAACTGGTCTAAGTTTGAGGTCACTGACCAGCTTAAATCCTTCTATTGTATTATCTACAGGAAAAAGTAGTTTGATTACTGGTCAGGAATTCAGTTGTGTGACCTCAGCCACATCTTTCCCCTCCAGTAGAAAGTCACAAGTTGTTGAAACAAGTCATTTGCCAACTGTGACCCATGTTAACTCAAACATTGTCCTTTCTGGCAGTAAGGAGGTTCTGTCTAGTAGTGTTGATGGCTTAAACAATACCATCATAATTTCTTGGCCAACCATATCTCAAGAGCTTGAGAACACAGTAGCAACGCAGACAGAACCATGTGATGACAGTGGACCAAGCATGAACCTGTTTTTCTGCACCTTTTTCACAGATGGTAGTGTTCAGACTCAGTGTGACATGCCAGAACAGCGCCATGCAAGTACATCAACTGTCAGCAGTGCTGGCTGTGGAATCCGGTCTAAGGTACAGATCATGAGTGACCATTCTGGAGAGGATGACCCATTATCAGTGAAAGTGGAAGGTGAAGCATACGATTCTGAAGTGGCAGGTAAGTGTAAGGCTGTTTTGTATGTATTTTCACATGATAGAGGTCAGCAGAGGTGTGTAGAAATGTATACTCACTGTGATTTGAAGAAAGCTTGTCATGAGCCACCTTCTATAACAAATAGTAAGTGGTAATATATTTGATATGAATGACATTTTATAGAATTCCCCATACTGAACAAAGAATTTATTCACAATTACACATAACATAGTGAGTGATTGGAAGGTTTAAAGCCCTGTGAGATTAAGTAGTCATAGATGGCACATAGAATCAGTGTATTTCTGACAGAGTGACAAATAGTCTGGTTGGAGGAAGTTCTAATAGTAGTTTTGTGGTATAGGAATAAATAGGAACACAAAAGTGTGCACAAAAAACATTGTCCTACCCCCACATTTTCAAAGGCGATACACTGCTGAGGTTTATTGTGTGTACTAGCACATGACACTCTCTGGGTGAAAGCAGAATACAGCTGATCACTGAGACTACTGTAAGCACCAACAACCTGCCTCAAGATGCCTCAGGCTATCTGGAGGAAAGGAAAGGATATTCTTTCTTTGCTCTTCCTGGCTGCCGCTTCGTTTTGGGAAATTCCTTTTGGGGACTGTATTTCTTCCACTTGTACTTCAAGATGGTTGGCTTTTACCTTTCTAAGGAAGAGGAAGGCTGAATTCTCACCTGGAAGGAAGAAAATGTGGTTACACTTGAGATTTGCAGGTGCACTGGGTACTCAGTATGCATGATTAGGTGGCTGCTTCTTGCAACACTTCATCAGTGCCTCATCTCATTCAGGAGATGGACTAAGTACATGAACTTTGTATACTTCATGAATCTTGCCAATTCCAGGCCCAGGTGTCTGCAGATGGTATGATCAAGGCCAAAGGAGAGATGAAAAAGTACTAAAATGTAACTGTGACATCACCTTTGCAAATGCAGTATATGTAGGGAGGTGGACAAAGTTTTTTGCGGACAATGTACCTTTTTTAACGTATTCTCTGCATTCCTGAAAGTAAAGATTATCTTTGACCAATGTCGTCAGTAGTTTTCCATGTCCTGAATGACTGTTCTTTGACTATTTTGTATGCATTCATATTCACTACATGGGTTGTATTTTACTCCTAATACTTTCTTTCCTTTCCCAAGTTTACAGTTTAGTCAAGTTGTTCTAAACTGATTATCTTGATGTGCCCTCTTTAAGTAAAGTTTTTGTCATATGGTGGACACTTGCTAGACTAACATGACTAACTGATCACTCATCAGCAGTGCAAAAATATGTTTGTTTGATAAACGCCTTTAACTCATGCAAGATATAGAAATTTGTAAAAATACTGTAAATACTAACATTATGCATGATATGATTGTGAGGTAAACCTCAGGAATAGTTTAAACTTTCAATGAATATGGCATTTCAGGTAAATAATCTCAGTGAATTATAGCCAAAGAATAAAGTTACTTAATTCAAAGCACCAGCCATTGTTCTAACTATCTACCTTTGTCTTTCAGATCCCAGATTTTCAAGAAGTGGTCGAATCCTAAAGGGCAAAGGCCCTTTATTTACGTTGGATTCTGGTATGGTGGATGAAGATAGGGAATGTGATCCTGACTTTGAATTAAGAGATGAGAATTACAGAGAAAATAGAGGTCATCAAAGTTTGGTTTACAGGAAGAAGAGGGGAAGAAAGAGAAAGCGACGTCTCCCATCCCCAGATGATTTTGATGAGGATCTGGAACTTGTTAATGGGGATGAAGCAGATGGTATCAAGACAGAAATTTCAATAAAACAAGAACCAGTGGATGCTGATGATGATGAATTAGCTCTTGAAATTTTGAGGACAAAAGGTTATGGTTTAAGAACAAAACGACATCCAAAGAAATTGAGTGATATGCACTACATAGAGGAAAAAGTTGTTAAAAAGAGGGTTGAGAGAACTCAAGAATTTTCTTGTCAGATGTGCTCAAAAGTTTTCCCAACATTCTCACGATTACAACGACATGCCAAAGAAGAGCATGATTCCACTGAATTTGCATTCCCATGTGATTTGTGTGGTGTTGTTTTTACTAGGCCCCATAACTTAGAGCGTCACAAAGACACAAAGCATGGTGATGGCGAAAGACGCTTCGTTTGCGAGCATTGTGGTCGCCGCTTTGGTCGTCAGGATGTACTTTCAGTACACATTTCAATGGTTCACTTTAAGAAAGCTTTACAAGGTAAAAAGGGGCCTTCAGTCATTGGACCAAATACTGTACACTGTACTAGTTGTGACAAATTTTTTTCCAAAGAGCAGAAGTTAAGAGAACATAGACAAGGAAATTTAACTTGTAACGACTGTTCATTATCTTTTGAATGTAAAACATCACTCAGAGTACATCAGTATAAACACCATCCAACTGCTTGTAATGAATGTGGAAAAGTTTGTGATAGTAAGCAGCAAATGTATTTTCATCGCCTATCTCATGCCCCAAAGTTTGTGTGTAAGTACTGCAATAAAGGTTTTTTATGGAAGTCTCAGTACACTGTTCATATGGCAACACACACTGGTGAAAAACCTGTCCTTTGTGATATTTGTGGTAAGTCATTTGCCCACAAACTTGCTGTGAGCAAGCATAAATGGCAAGAGCACAATGAAAGCAACAAAAAGTTTAAGTGCCAAACTTGTGGTAAATCTTTTGTATATAAAGGAAAACTACAGTCACATGTACGAAGTCATACTGGTGAGAAACCATTTATGTGTCACCTCTGTCCTTCTACCTTTTCTCAGCGATGCAATCTGACAGCTCATATAAAAAGTGTGCATGGTGTATACATTCAGTCTATTAAAAGTGATGGGACAACACAAACTCAACTTGTTAAGTATAAACGTGCCAAGAAAGTTGCACCTATTGAACCTCCAGCTGTGGTTAACACTGTGATAGCACCGCCTGTGGAAGCTCCAGTTCCTGATCAGCCTCAAGTGGCTATCCAGGAACAAGTACAAATGTCCGAGTCATTTGAAACTGAAGCAGCTGTGTATCAAATTGTATATGCTTATCCTCAGTAAGGTGTGTAGTAATGCTCTTCTCCTTCAGATATGGGAAAGAGATGATCATGTGATACTCAAATCCGGATATTTTCCTGCCCCTATTTTTACCATGCAGCAAGAGATTTTCCTCTAATTATTTTTTCAGAAGGTTGTATTAACAATAGATATCTTAAATTTCTTTATCAATGGAGCTAGGTAAAAAATAAAGCGAGATGGTCATAAAGATATTGCCTTAAGAAATGACACATAATTATTCATGTTGAATATCAATTTATCCTTATTTCTCCAGTGATTAGTTTGGTGCTTCACATAATAGCTTAAGCAAATGAAAAACAGGACTAAGTTGAAGAATTCTTAGTCACAGAATTTGTTTCATAGCCTGCTTTTCCATTAGATGCTCCTATTCCTGATTTGAACAGAGAATATTTAAGTGCATTAGTTAATAATATTTATTGTTTAATGTGCTTATGTAATTGTGAAAGTAGCCTTTATTTAAATATTTGTGTATATATGACCAAATTTTTAGTGACATTATTGTGCTTTTTTCTTAATTATTTATAATGAAGTTTTATAATGAAAGTTCCTGTTATTCTTGACTCTATGAGATAAATTACACTTACCTTCTAAAGATTTAAATTTCTTCCATTTATCCCATTTATAAAATAAAAATAAATTACAGTCAAACATACAATCTTTAAACAAAAAGAAGTCCATTAAAATAATACTATAAAAATTGGTGCGATGGAGATTAAGGTTTCGTGTATACCAGGCACACACTTCCCTTGCTATAAATAAGATCACAGGTAAACATATTTTCTGCCACCAAAAAATCAATCACTCCCCAATGTCTAAATTCACATGCTATTAAAAAGTCTTCATCTTTAAAACATATTACATTCCAACTTCCCTTCTCATCCAAAAACCTAGGATATTACTTTTATTCTAATTTACTTTCTGCATCCCTATATCTAGCTCATTTGATTTTGCAACACTGCAGCATCATATGCATTTAACAGTTGTTGTACCTATCATTCAGTTCCACTATGGTTCAAAAATATACTACCTTATCTCATGCAGTGTCTCATCCACACAAACAATAAATCATGGCGACATTGTAAAATTTTGTAACAGCAATAAAAAATCTTGCATGAATCATCATATGAGGCCGGAAAAATTCATTGAAATTTGCTATTAATTTTATCATAAGCCTTTTCTGCCCTCATAAATACAGTTTTAATATTATTGTTTTTTTCGACAGCATTCTTAGTCTTGCCAATATGCAAAAATGTAGTCTACACCATTTTTCCTTTCTAAATTCACCTTGTTCTCATACAATATGTTCACTAACCCATTTGAAACCTTACCATCTATAATAAAAAGACACTCCTCTGTAAATATGTAATCACTTTTTATTGCTAGGGAAAGTTAAGAAAGAACACAACCACCTGTATGTATCTCCTTCATGTTGCAGAAGGTGACTATGATGGGTGGGAGCAAGAGGCTCAAATCCTCCCCTCTTGTATTTTCTTCCTGAAAGGGAGAACATTCTATTCCATACTAAGGTCCCACTATATTTCATCTTTGTCTTGCATAAAACTTAACATATTAAATATACCTTCTTAAAAATACCATTAACATCCAGACTCTTACATTCATCATATTCCATATTCCACTTATTGTGAAAGTGTATCTCCTGTTAAAAACATTTGCAACCATGCTGCTTTGTTATACAGTCACATTCACCTATGGGGATGAGTTCACTCAACTGGGGTCCTTAGTCCTGAGCATCAACAGAAAGGGCTGGAATGACCACCTGCTTGAGGATAAATTTGCTGCACCTCCCTATGCAGTTGTAAAAAGTCCACACATAATAAGGGGCTAGTGTTTCTTCTTACAAAACTAAAGAGGTCTGCAATGTCAAAAGCTTTAATCTCTGTGAGCATAGAGACTTGCATCATGTCCATAACACAAAAGAGCTTATCCTCATAAAATGACTCCAGCACAGGTTTGCCAAATCTCCTTTTCATGACACTGTCGATGATTAATGTCATTTATATCTTCAAGGTTTTCTACCCAGGCTTAGACTCAAGCCTATAACATGGTAGAGGTATCCTATTTTGTAAAATCACGTTTTCTCCCTAAGCTTAGTCTCTTAAGCCTATAACATGGTAGAGGTATCCTATTTTGTAAAAATCACATCATTTAGCAATTGACTTTTTTTTTTTCATGTTAGCTGAGATGGCATGGGCAGCTGAGGCCCTAATCAAGGCCATCTCATTTATGATATATATATATATATATATATATATATATTCTATTTTATATATTAAACTTGATCGCTGTTTCCCGTGTCAGCGAGGTAGCGCCAGGAAACAGACGAAGAAAAACCCATCCCCCCGCATACACA
>JAYMFT010195013.1:0-11788 GCA_038088735.1 Panulirus argus
TATATATTTGTTTATCAGTGAAAGTCAGAAGAATGTACATGAAAGCACATAGGAATGACAGATATCAGAAGACTTGATAGCTAGTCCATGAGGTGTTTATCTGTTGGAGAACAGCGGTCGTGTCCTGAAGTCATCTAATCAGCAGTAGAAATAGGACATTACTGCAGAGTCTTAGGTCTGATCAGAACTTCACTAACACATACCATGGCAGTGGGCAATAGGGAATTCTCTCAGAACAGTTCATCTGGTGGTTATTGTCTTTGTATTTATCTATTTTATTGCTAAAACTATATATACTATAGGTGAATATGTGTTCTGTTTCTTCTCAGTATATCGAACATGATGTTTAAACTATTTTAGTCTCATAGTCACAGTAGCGACTGTCATTAGCAATAAGAGTGAAGGTTTACAGTCACAAAAACTTTCACAACCGACAGTTAATCTGTCATCAGCTATTACAGTCATGTCTTGTTGGACATGATGAGCCTGGAGAGCAGATGACGTTCGTGCGTCATCTGACTGATTCAGGCACGCAAACACACCATCGCCTCAGAGAATAGCAGCTGACACCAGCACTATCACACCCACCTGCTTGCTGCTGCCTTCCTCTGGTGATTTGTTTTAAATGGTGAGTCTTTGCACAGAAGATCTGACATGACTCACTCTTTCAGGTTTCCTCGCCGGACATCAGGAACTTGGGTAGTTCGGCTGCTGACTGCAACTCCAAACAGCAGTAAGAGGACCAGAGTGGAGGAGACATCGGATCCCATGACCTCTGCTTCCGGGAAGATACGTCAAGGCTTACACCACGGCCACTGATGGCTCTTCTGGACATTCCATACACTGGGACCCAAGGCTTCTGCAAGATGTGGAGGCCATCGCCATCTAGCAACGGCGTTCAGTGAGTGAGCTTTGTCATGATAATGTGATGTGTTACTCACGCATTCCAAGTCATTCTTGCGGATCATTTCTCTCTGGAAATTTAGAAAAAGGAAAATCGGTCTCTGAAGGTAAAGAAGAATAGGATTCCAGCCGCTTTCACACTCACTCTTGGTGTAGCAGACTGTCTCGTCCATCGGAACTCATCGGTCGTCCATAGATCGACCGAAGGGAAATCACGTTGTCTGAAGACCAGATGACTAATCATCAATCTCATCAATCTCACAAGTGCTGATCATGCTGTTCTGCACCCCCCTCCAACTCCCTCTTTCTTCCTGAACGTTTACCATATAGTGCGAGTATACGTGACACCGTCTCCTGATGAATACGAGGGATGGTTTATATATTTTGTTTCAGCTACCGTAATGTAGGACCAGAAAGGTCGTCATATAGAACCCTAAATAACTCCTATCTCTCAAATAATGATCATTAATGAGACAGTGAATAATGTGCTGAGTCTAGTGGAAATAATTGCACCAATCTGGGTTGATGCTACCCTGACGTCACTATCTGGCCTGATGGTACCCTGACGTCACTATCTGGCCTGATGGTACCCTGACGTCACTCAGCCCTGAAGAGTCACAGTTTCGTGTGCAAGCAGCGAGTGGCTATGCTGTATTGCGCTACCCATGGCTGGGGAGAAGAATTTATCTACACGCTGGTAGATCATGTCTGTTAAGAGCGAGGATGCGAGGGATCCCAGAAGGTCTGAGATGGGATCCCTCGCCTCCTGTTGAACAACTTGACCCCAGGGCACGAGAGGAGGTACAAAAGGGGAGGAAACTTGATTTACTTAAGGGCCTGCATCACTCCCAAGGCTAGCCAGAGCCTCCCCTGGGACAACACTCACCACCACTGAAAGAAGAGGAGGTGAATCGATCACAGAGAATGTCTACAAGGATACTACGCTACGAACAAGACACAAACGACCACACATCGCCGAAGCACTAATTATCAAGGATCAATAACCAAAACTCAACAACCAGAACACAGGCCAAGACAGGCTACTCCAGCTGCAAGCCCCAGCATTGCGTTACAACCAATTAGAGCGCAGCACTACATACACGTCCGCTTACTGGTATTAGTAATCCTCACCCAGCTACCCGCAGTCATTCCTAGCTGCTCCACACTCTCCTGAAGATGATTTGATTTGATGGACTTCAAATCGAAACGTTGAGACAACCCTAAGAGGTATCCTACACAACCTCCCCACCCACATTAAAAGAGACATTAGACAACTTAAATAGAATTATGAAAATCATTTTCGTCAAATCGGAGTACCATTATACTTGAAAGCTAAGTTTCAGCTCTGAAACTTCATGGTCCAGCCAGGAAGCATCGTTGACCCTTGACTGAGGCGTGGCGTCGTGTGGAGTAACAGTCACGGACATTGTTGCGTGAAAAACCTTGGGAAGCCCTGATGTGCAACTTAATTGTTAAGGTATGTTCTTTACGTACAGGCCAGCGAGTTTTTCATTTCCCCCTTTGGGCATCCCGTAGTGTCTCCAGTACTTACAGACGGGCTGAGGTGGCTGATGTTTTCACTGCTTCCTTTTGTTATAACTTAGGTACCAGAGGATCATAATGCCTTCTCCCATTGCCTTAGACGTCCATTTTCATAATGCCATCACTAGTAACCCAGGACTCGATAGAGGAGACATCCCAGTGAACGTATTGTAGTCTCGAAGGATCTTACTCATAGGACAGTTCAGCACAGGGACGTAGCAACACCCTCTAAGAGTGACGGGCGGGGCGGGACTCACGGACGTTTGAAGGTTGTCTTAAGATTCCCCGTCACGAAGAGAGCTAACAAGCATGACTTTTGGACGGTTGCTGGAAATCCCTCGTTATCCCGGTACACTATAGGAAAAGAAGAAAGAACAATGCATCGCTCATTCTGTAGTGTGTGACTCCCTGAGGGAAGGTAATTCATGCTTATTTCGTCCATTAATACCTGGTACCTGCAGGGTCACCGTGACGTAAGGCCATAACTCCAAAATTAGACTCTTGACGACAATAGGAAACATTTATATAGAAACAAATTCGATGCTGAGACGCAATATCTAGTCATGAGTTAGGCGTGTTCTATACTACACGAAATTCGAAACATAATAGTAAATCAGATATCTACTTTAACAGTACTAATATTTTTCATAAGATTTTGGTAAAGTTCGCGGCCTGTGAGGATGGGTTGCCTGTTTCTGTGGTGAAATGATTCCACTGAATTTCTTCGGGGCTCAAGTGGGCTTGAGAGCGTGAAAGAAACGACCTCCAGGACGTCCAAGAACCTGCTAACCTCGCAGTGGGGGACACTGCTCGGTCCTGTCTTTATGTGGTTCACGATTGCTGGTCTTAAGGATTAATTAATTTAGCTCTTTGTCTCGCTTCAAGGATACCTGGTCAACCCTTACAGTAATGAAATTGCTAATTGGACATCTTTACTATTCCTTGTTGATGATTTCCTAAGGCTAGAGGATAAATTGGTAAGTTTTGAATTTACTGAGGAAACAGATGAGTGTCTTCTAAGTTCTGAGGACCTGTGTAGATTATATAAAACTTCATTGCTCTCACATCAAAGATATCAGAGATGCCGTTTCTCATTCCAAGTAGATAATGCATGTCCTTCAATCGAGCTACGAGAAAAGATGAACATCAAAACCACAATATAGTGGAACGCTCAGGATCGAGGTTCGCCACCACTTAGAGGCAAATCATCAAAATCGTCCCCACCACTTCCGTGACGCTGATCGTCACCATCACATAAACTCACTACCACACAGCAACATCAACATCACCACACAATGCATCAGTAACCACCACTAAGACAGTCTCCGCTGCCAAACTTATTACCACCAACACAAACACACACACACCTCCAACACCAAACACTAACGTCATCTCCTCCACCAAAATCAATGACTCATCATTACAATACTTACTGTCACCACCAACACTACCACATTTCCCTACAAATTCTAAGTAACAGTGAAAGGTAAAAACATCAAGAGGCATCATAAAAGACGCTTCAAATACTCTGCTCGTCTCATCATTACAAAGCACTTTATGTAAACAAATAGTCCAGAAAATTCCCAGTGTTCAGTTACATGTCTTGAGTTTATCTGACACAATCTGTTGTTTCTTGTAGATGTAAATTACATAATGGACGCAGTTTGACGTCTTGGTCGCGTAGAAAGTTTGGTTGAGCAAAATGAAGTTTCGCACAAAAAAACGCTCTCCGGCAGATCTTTTGTTCATTACAACGTCCCGAAGCAGCAGATGCCTCTAACTCTGACTAAAATGGCGCTGATAGAAATACTTGTCCATGATCGAAATCAGTGGTACCCTACTTCTCTATTTCCTCCATTTCGTGTACCGCCTTACGTCTAGTCTAACACAGTGAAATGCCTTGAGTTTGAGTAGTTACGGTGCTCCTTGACTCGGTGATGTATCTATGAGACTGTCTAACATTGCTTAACATGAAAAATGTACTCATTTTTCGTCTTGCTTACGAATGAAGCTTTTGATAATACCACGTACCATCCCGACAGCTATTGTGTACCACTAGTGGTGAGTGTATCATCCGTTGGAAACCACAGAACTAAAAGATGTCAGACCGTGACTCTTAATGACAAGGTTACTTTTTAGAAATATTACGTATAACCGCCTGACCTTCTCCAAGTAAGCAGCCTTTTTTCCTTCTGCTTCTTCGGGCAGTCTAAACTATCATTCACTCGTCTGGTTGATTAATAATCTTATCTTTTCTTCATTTCGTTTTAAATCTGGCTGGATAGAACCTGTAGAGAAGCAGCTAAAACTAAGCAAACCTTGTTTTAGCTGAAAAGTCTCCAGTGATCAGTTTCATGTATAGATAGTTTCCCCTGATATTTCTACTGAGCGGATGAGAAGCGATGCTTATCCTTCGCCCTCTGTGGCTGGTCGGGCGGGAAGCAAAGCTCCGGACAGTACTTGGTTTAGGTGGAAATGATCACAACCAGCAGCACTCAGTATCCCAACGTTTTAAGCCTCCTTCCCTTACCGCCCTCATTTCTATTTCACTCCATCCACCATCTTCGCTTCCAACTCCGTCAAGCCTCTGCCGTTTTCCACTTCCCTTGGATGTGCCTCCCCTCGTCTCCACATCCCTCTACCCTCAATTCCTACGACCACCAAAGCTTACGCCCTCCTTCACCAACCGGTCTTGAGCTGAGAACTAGAAGAATTCCTCTTGCAAGCCTCAGGTCCTTGGATATTCGTTTCCTCACCCAACGATCGCTTTGTTCTGTCGACCTTGTGTCCGAAGAAGCCTTCCCGCCACGCTAACAGGGAAACGCGGGTCTTTCCCGTCAGGATCATTAATGCTTGACAAACACCTTCGGCGGTAATGTTTACAATTTCAACAGCGAGCTTGTCGGAGCCGGAACTAACCTGGCTAAAGACAAAGGAATCATCCTTGTTTAAGTGTTTGGATCCTTTCATGATTGCAACCGTGTAGACAAGCCGACACCTTGGAACCGCGGCAGTACAGAAAATGGAGTGTGACTCTATAAACATCTGTAATATACAAGTGGAAGATGTTTATATTTATGGAGGAGGAAGACTCACAAGACGAAATCTGTTTTCCGTAGCACTCTCGCATCTCATCATTCAAGTTCTGCTTTTGCTCCTAAGACGTTCAGATTTAATGCTGCAGCTGAAAGTTAATAAACAAGGAAAATAATTACTCTTCGTTCTTGGCGGTAAAAGGGATGCAGGTTACTTGACGTGATTGTTGGTAGATTTATCGCGTGCTCAAAACTTTCAGTAAAAAGGAAAATTTATCTAAGCTTATTTTGTGGTCACAGATGTTGGCAGGTACACGCGTTAGTTAGAATCCTCAGCTTGTGTGGTTTTTGCCACGTAAAGTGAACATGAGCTTCGCTCGCTTGTGGGCCATGTAAACATACTTAAGTCAGAATATACAAACGATTCCAGATGTTTTAACTTTTTGTGGTGATACAGATGGTACTTCTGGAGCAGCGAGCTTCTTCCCCATTGTAAATAAGTGAAAAAATGGAAGGCGTATCCAATGCTCCCCTTATAAAGGGAAGAAAAGTTACCTATTCATATATGTATTAATGTATCTAACAATCTACCGTTCTATCCAGAAAATGCATGCGTTTATTGAAATGTAACCTCAATAACCTTTCATGGCGTTTTCCCAAACAGTAAGTTGAGCTACTTTAGTGCAAGAAAGTCCTCAACGATGCTCTTCTCATTTTTGTCAGCTGACGATGAAAAAGCCTCGTAGAAATTAGGTGACAGTTCGTACATCCATTCTATCACAACCATATGCACAGGCCGCAGTCTACACAAATATTATCATCATTGCCTTTTAAAACTGAATTTTATAGAAGGCATGCTAGTTAGCATCACTAGGTCAGGCTATTTCTGGTTAACACCAACAAGTCAGGATATTCCCGGTTAGTATCTTTCGGTCGCACTAGACCCGCTTATTATAATTTCATAAACATTTATACCATGCCTATGTATGGGAAACTGTTGGTGAGAAATTTTGGATAATATTGATGGTTAACACACATTAGTTTTAAGCAATTTAAGATAACGATCAGCATGGAGAAGTTAAGAGTATTTTGAAACATAAATCACACAGTGATTGTACAGTGGGACCAGGTGTGTGATGGATCTATCAGATCATCGACGGAACCTTGACCTGACTGTCCCAAAGACCTTCTTCGGCACTGCAGATGGTCGAAGTATCACTATCTGCCTCCTGCCTCAACACCACCGGTGACATTTCACGACCTGATATACTCCTCGTCCATACCTTGCCACGCCACACCGCTTGGATACTCTCAGTGCCTTCCACTATCTTGCTTAACGCAGCAGATGTTCACCGGACAATTCATCTCTGGCCTGCGACCAATGCTTATTCCAGGTGCTGAGCTCACTTCTTGCGGGAATGCCAGGGCCCAAGGTCCACCGGTTAGCCCGATTAAAAACTACACCTGAATTGCGTTGACTCTTGCTTCAAATAACCCATTACTCCACCAATAACGATGATGTCTCATAAATTACCGGTCGTGCTTCCCCTCCTGGTTGGGTCTTCTCATTTCTGATATCTATGACAATTTTGACTCTGTTGTCTTCTTAAATAATGTGCAGGAAGCCTTAAGAGCTAGGTTGAATCTAGGTAGACTAGGTTTAACTTTGGTAGTTTTAGATCTATTTCGGTGGTGTCTACCGCTGATGGTGGGTCAAAGGTTACAATTCTTCCTTAACAGAAAGTAACGTTAGCTCTCCACCTGGTGCCATGTTGACTCACGAGGCGTCTCGCAACCTGACCATCCGGAGTGTTTCAGGAAATCTCATGCAATGCCATTATGTAATATCCGTCTATCAGACCACTTTAACGAGGTTCAAATCGTGTATATCAACCAGTCAGAGTGTTTCATGATTGTAATATCATGACAATCAATTAGATCCTTAATGACTGTCAAAATATGTATTGTTTATTCTAGCCAAATCTAATGTGAGGTAATTCATTATCTGGGAAAATTTACCTGATGTCCGTTCTTGGGCAACATGATGGCCGCCTCCAAGGTGGAGCAGGTAGCCGCTAAGCATTCATTGTCTTTTACTCAGACGCGGTTAAAGGTCGTTCGTATTTACCTCATCTTTTGTTATGGTTAATATTTGCTCTCTTTCCTCGGGTATTACCTCATATTCCTTGCCCCCTCCTGCAGTCCTGTGCTCCTTCCTTTACCGCCAATCCTTCTTATCCCATCCTGATTCCTATTTCTTCTTCCCTCACCAATCCTTCCTTCTCTTCACGTGCCTCATGGCCTCTTAAGCTGCCCCTCCTAGTCCCTGCGTTTTCATAGTCTGCTTTACGCCTTCATCGTCCTGACCACATCCTAACCACACCTCTCCTCCGTCTCTCTCTATCACCCCTTCCAGCATTGCCCTTCCTCCCTCCCTCAACAGCACCCCACGCCGAACCTTTCCTACCTGCCCCACCTTCCCTGCACCTGCTTACTCCCCACTCCAGTCCATGTTTAGCTTTCATGCTTGGTCACCTCCGGGGCCCTGAGTCCAGCCCGCCACTTTCCAGGCTACCAAATACTCCGCCACACACAGGACTGCGCCCAGAGTGGACATGTGTTTTTTTCTCCCCGGTATTACCTATTCACGGTTCGTGACTGCAGAGAGAGAGAGAGAGAGAGAGAGAGAGAGAGAGAGAGAGAGAGAGAGAGAGAGAGAGCATACATATATATATAATTACCATGTTCCTAGACGAATGAATTCATGTTAGTTTAGATCCTCCTAATGCATTCAGCGTCTTTCAGAGATGACAAAGATCTAGAAGAGAACATGGCAAGGGCTCCGAAACAAGTATTAGGGAGGTTATGACTGGGGGCCTTAATTTTATTCTTTTCAACTGCAGCTTTATGGGAGAGCCACGCCTTATGTTAAGCGTAAGGAAATAAGTAGGTAGTGAATTACATGATTTTCTTTTTTATTGTGAACAGCAACAGAAACGCCAAAAAGATGACGCGACGAACACACACTTTAAAGTTTTAAGAGTGTCTCTGCTATCTTTTAAAGTCCAAAGTTCAAAGGACAGACTGAACTGGATGGAACACGTCTGCACCAGGTCAGAGCACCTGACCTCCCTGCGCCAGAACTCTAGATCATCTGCGCAGCTTTCGTTCTTTCCAAGCACAACTGTGCTTTCCCGTCTGGTCTTGATTTCTGTCCACCACACAACAGGGCTACTACAAAAGGTGCAAAAAAAATATTTAAGATCACCCTTGGTCCATCTCTCACTATGAAAGACTTTAAAAGACACTCTCACACTATGAAAGACATTATGGAAGACTTTGATAGCGGGGAGGCAATAGTGGATGTGAAGGAGATACTCGAGAATTGGAGTTCAGCAGTTTTAAAGAGACTGTCAACACCCGTGAAGAAATATCTGTTACAGGAATCATTGCTTGATGGGACGGCTGACAAAAAACAGTGTTGCCTGGGAATATCACTGTGAAGGTAAAGTTTGCCCAGCTTTTACTTGGCCAAGGAGGAGAGAGTTCAAGGCAGGAGATGAACAAGGAAGAACATAACTGAACGAAGTAGTGCAGGAAGTGAACAGTGGAGTGCCCTTGGTGCCTCTGACACTTGTCTAGCTGATCGTGTTGTGGTTATGTGGGTGGGGCCCCACAGCCTTGGTCCTCACCCACCGACACACACACACACACTTCTTTGTACTGTACTTGTAGAGAGTTTATAAATAAGTTGCCCATATTTATTTCCTCATTCAGTCTTTTCTATTCATCCACCACTCTCATGCTATAAAAGGTACTTCTTTACATTCTGTTTATAAGTTTCTTGCTTGATTTTTCACGTTATGTCACTTGGATGTCCTTTCCCTACATCTTTCGAAAATCACTTCATTGTTTACGCCAAAAATCTTGTTTGAATACGTAAAGGTTGTTATCACGTTTCCCCTTACTCTTTTCTTTTCTATCATGGGCAAATTCAGAGAGAGAGAGAGAGCGAGAGAGAGAGAGAAAGAGAGAGAGGAAGGGAAGGAGGGAGGGCTGGAGGGAGGGAGAGAGGGAGGGAGGGAGGGAGGGAGTAAGCAGGTCTTTCCTGCCCAAGGCAAGAGCTGCAGATCACGAGCCTCAATACTTCCTAACCTAACCTTACCATTGCCTTGATCTCCCGTCTCGGCTGCTGACATGTTAATTCCTCGTATGTATCTGTTTCGACAAGCATTTTCTTTGATTTAATCCTTCAAGGAAAACTCTGTAGTAACAATTAAGTCAAACTGTACGCTTGATTAGAGATTAGAATAGTTTCCCCACTTTACAATATATCAAGTGAAGCGTAAAAACAAATCTAAGATTTCAGCTCTATATTAGATTATTGCGTGTGTTTTAATGAAGAGAAATAATGTTTCGTCAGACGTAACAGATTTCCTCGCTCAGAATCTAATAACATTAGAACTAAACAGAGTGTGGCCTTGGTTAATTGACTAATCAGAATGGAAAGATGTATTGCTGTCATCTGATTCGTTGATTCCCGATTGTATGCAAGACAAGTTGAAGGACTTCCTTTTAGGTGTCATCGACGCTTTGAGATTATGCTGGTGGTATAAGCGACATTACTCAGGAACATGCTTGTGGTCCCTGATGATGGTTTATCTCAGACTCAGGGTTGCCCTTGTGGACCCTAATGAGGGTGTACACCTGATTAAGGGGCGCTCTTTTAGTACTTGACAGTGGTGAACATATGACTCAAAGATGTGTTTTTGGTCCCTGATGATAGTATTCACCATTATCCTCAGGGACGCCCTTGTGACCCCTGATGCTGTGTTCTGTCAGGTGAGGAGGTGTTCAGTGATGATGACCTGATGGAGTTCACGTGTCGCAGAGGATACTGTGGTTGGCTTGAAGTATGTTGTCGTGTTCGTCGGGTGTCCTGTGAAGAGGGGAGCCAGTCTGGCCTCACCTCTTGGAAGGCTGAAGCTGGTGTGCTGTTATGTGGTACAATCACTAGAATCAATGATAGTATGATTGTCCCAAGTATCACTACTTGCTACAACTAGGTCTATGGTCATCTCGGTACCACCTGATTGAATTACCAGGTAGATTTAGGACTTATTGCTAGTATTTTGGTAACTTATGTAGTTACCAGGGATAACTAGGGCAAACTACAAGAAGTACAGAAAGAATGAGAGTGTGAGAGATCCTTCCGAACAATTGACAGGGTTTGCAAACATGAGTAACGATCTTACTGAGGTTTCAGAAGTACCTTAACCCTACCAGTGCTTAGTGGGACATTGGAGCGCTTAACACAGTCTTTTGTGAGCGTCTTAACAGGAAACAGATGAATTTCGAAGAAGCTCCACAAACGACAAAAGCGATTTTAGGTAATTTTACAGTCAAGAGAATCTCTGGGTGTCGCTCCCCAGGAAACTAATGGGCTCCAAATAGATCCACAATGAAGAGAACAGCTTAAGAGAAACTCGCTACGCTTGAGTCCACAACTTGATGGTGGAGCACAGATATGCTTTTAATTGCATCTCAACGCTCTGAACCACGCCTTCTCCCAAGGCTCTCGTTAGCGTCTCAACGCTCCTGACCACATATCTCCACACCGATCATGGTGTAAAAGTTTCACACTCCACCTCTCCACAACGCTGCTGGTACCTTACAAACAGGCCAAGTTTAAACAAAACTAAACTACTCGATTCTAAACCAAATTTCATTCATTTTATGAACTTCTATGGCTATAGACATTACTTTTCAAAATCAAGTTGTTTCTAGCTCTAATACAACACGTGACCAAGTAAAGCAAATGCCATGATACAGTAATCCAGATGTACCTCGGCTTTGTGGAGTTCTCTTGACGTAACAATTATCACCGTGAGTCAGAAGATACCGAAAGAAAAGACAAAGATCGTGGCGAAAGAGGAAATCTCTTTCTTGACATTATTTTCCTGTAACTGTTCTTAAGTGAAGCAACAGCCGAGTTGTTTATAAGGTCCCAATTTTATATCGGACAGTCGTGGAAAGATTTGAAGACCAGGATCTCACAACATAAATATAGTGTTATGGCGGCCCAACCAAAAAGCGGCTTATTTCAACATAAAGTTGCCTTTTATCATCACATCGACTGGGAAAGATCTAAAATTATAGCTAAATTAAATTGTTTCAGTGAGAGGAATGTAACTGAATCATGTTTGATCTCTGGCACATTTGATCATAATATAAATATGTCATTTGGCCATTTTAAATGTGACAAATTGTTAAATGAAATAGTTATTAAGAAGTATCCCCCGGAATAA